>JAIZAY010000175.1:0-88015 GCA_029531755.1 Holothuria leucospilota | reverse complement strand
TTGCAGTTGCCTTTGCCTTCACATGAATAATTATGTAGCCTACACCTAGGCTACATTACTTTACCTATAATGTTCATAGGCCAGGCTATTATACAGTTCTCATATAATCTTGGTAAGCTACATTCGAACGTAGCTACATACACAAACAGTGCTGTATGTGCTAGGTAAAATACCCACGCACGATCAGTCAGACATACCAGATATCGATGACCGACTTGGTAGGCTACATTCGAACGTAGCTATAGGACTTTAAACTGCATCCGGTTGTGGAGTTTGTTTAAACGTGGGAGTAATGAGGTTACCCTTTGCCACAACTGCCTCCGGGGCACCCTTGGGCAAGGTGCACTTGTATTTGCCCTGTGCTTTTTACGTGTTGTTGCCTTCGGGCGTGAAGTTGCCTTCGGGCGTGGGGTTGCCTTCGGGCGTGTTGTTGCCGTCGGGCATGTTGTTGCCTACGGGCGTGAGGTGGCCTTCGGGCGTGGGGTCGCCGTTGAGCGTGAAGTTGCCTTCGGACGTGTTGTGTTGCCTTCGGGCGTTGTTGCGTTCGGACGTTTCTTGTTGTCTTCGGGTGTGTGTTGCTGCCTTCTGGCGTGTGTTGTTTTCCTGTTTGTAAATAGCGCTCTTCTGTAGGTGTGGTAGGCTGGAGGGGTTGTCGAGTATATGTTGGCCCCAGAAGATTTTGTTTGCTAGCTTAGTGTAACTTTGTAAATTTGATTGTAAGTAGTGTTTTATGGTTTAGTGTTCTTGCCGGTCCGGATTTGGTTCTTCCTGTTTGATAGTGTCCGTTTCTATGCACTTAAAAAAGCAAGCAGAACTTCAACTCAGAGGGAATTACGTATTTTGTGGGAGGCTTGGCCACTTGAGGTGGAGACAGGACTTCCTTGCCTCCAAGCAGTGTGAGGGGGGTACTGGAACTCCTGAGGTAGACTCTCTGCCACCCTTAGCATCGACACCCAGTCAAGTTGAAATAACGACAGTAAAGGAGGACCTCGATCTGTCCTCGGACTCGGCAATGTCGGATGGCGGGAAGCCTGCCTCAGAGCCTCCTCCAAAGGATCCACCTTCGGGGGAGGGTTGGTTTGATTTGTGTGAGGGGGAGGGGCCAGAGCCTGCGCTGAAGAGGTCGGCCTCGGGCGAGGTGTTAGACAGGGGAACCCATCACTCTGGGACGCCCGTACCGAGCCCACGGATTAAAAAGATAAGGTCCCAGCCAGATCATTTGGTGTGAATGGTATTTCTTTTGGTTTTCTTTTGGGTTTCTGTTCTGTCTGTATCTGTGCTCATGCATGCTATAAAGTTTGGTAGTTCAGTGTAAATAGGTTTGCCTTTGTTCCACATTAGGTCCGTCCGGCTACAAGCATGTGAAAAGCACATCACCTTGTTAATGTTGTAAATAGTGGGGTTGGCCACATAAAAATTTGTTGCTGGCCTGGTGTATATAGTTGTCCTTGTGTTTTATGACACGTCAGGTGTTTTCGTTCCCGAGCACGTAAGGAGCACCCATAGTTACAAAAAAGCATTGTACAGACTCAACCTGAACACTCTTCTGTTAATGTAAATGGGTATGTAAATAGTTTTGCCTAGTGAGATTGTAAATAGTCCTGTGTAACTTGCTTGGGTTCGGGATGGATTTATACAAAGTTAACACAGAAATTTCGGTTTGGGTTTTGTTCCTCAGTGCCTGTTTCTATGTACTTAAAAGCTGCTAACCTGTAGTTTTGCGTGAATAAATTTGTAAATTGTCTTATGTAATTAACCTTTGTATATAGTCCTTTGTTCATAGTAACACAATTTTATGTTTGTAGGTGCATGTAAATATTTTGCTGTTGCGTTTTTGCCCGGTCCGGTTTGGGTTCTCGCCCATTGTTTCTAGTGCCCGTTTCTGCGTACTTAAAAAGAAAACTTAAAAAGCAAGCTATGCACACAAACACTACTGTATGTGCTAGGTACAATACCCACCCACCATTAGTCAGACATACCAGGGTGCCGATGACTGACTCAAACATACTGTGATGTGATGGTAGGCATGGCTGTCAACTTTTAGTGAATGCTGAGAGTGAGATTCGCTGGGAGACTACGGTACTGACGCGGAGTGCGACTATCGGTTCACGCGGAGCATCCCACCAGGGGGTCTTCTTGCAAAAAATACCCTAGACTGCAGGAAATGACACTTCCCGTGCCTCATTACTGCATGCACAGAATTGCCAGTTTTCAGATGTTTCATGTTACCGGAAAATTTTAAGGAGACATTTTGTTCACATTATAAATAGGCCTACGAAAAATTGGAAATTCCCTACCAGTATGTACTGCCTTATATTACTTGCACTAATGTTACTTACTGCAGACTAGGCTATGATCAGTTGGACAGAACTCAGGTAGTGTGATAGCTAGCGTTTTACTGACACATGACACATCGTTTGCGTTGTAAGTGGAATTTATTACACCATACTGAGACGTGCGTGAGAAACTGATGCTTCATCGTGAGAGCGTGAGATTGGGCCGAAATACGTGACAGCCCTGTGGTAGGCTTCAGTGTCAGCCTGTAACTGCATTTAAAGGAAGACTGTTTTCATCAGTTCTATTGCCAAACGAGTTAGCAATAACAATGCTTTTTGAAAAGTAACAGCCCACTCTGCAAGCCTTGTTAAGTACCATGCAATTGCATTTGCCTTTGCCTTCACATGAATAAATTATGTAGCCTACACCCACAGTTTGAATTAGAAAAAAAAGGTACATGCACCTGTGCATGTAACTTTAAAATTTTACCTGCACAAATAAATTCTTACATGCACCATTGAAGTATGACAATGCAAGATTAAAAACTTGAGCCTAACATTACCCCTGTTTCTTCCCTTTTTATAATAGCGTTGGCTTAAGTACAGTAGGAACAATCAGTGAGATGATGCATGCCACCTAGCAATGGCTATGCAGGCACGTTGATACCAACATTACATCTAGGGTTTCTGAGAAAAAAAAAACGGAACTCTGACGATTCTCCGCGGAATTTAGGAAAAAAATATCTAGCTCAAAATACATGAAACTTTTTGATAGCAAGATGAGCTATTATTCTCCAAAACCATATCAAATGAATGTCTGCATTATGAAAGAGATACACAGACATTTTACCATCTATAATGATGGCAATTCACCCCTTAAATTATCAAAATCCATGAAAAATACCATCCAAAAAGGTAGTGTTTGCACAGGGAGTAAAAGTGCTACCCGGGTAGACAAAATAATTTTAGAGCGGGTACCCGGGTACCCGAAAACCGCAGAAACAAAAAGTTTATAAACAACTCACAACACTGTTGTACTACATGTATTGTTCGGAGGAGGTATCGTGTCGCTCAAATGGGGATAATTAATTAGTGAAATAAAAGCAAGGGATAAAACAGGTTGGCTAAACCTGAATTGACTAGGGATTACTTCATCTTGGTTAGCAGTATAAATAACGATGAGCAAAATAAAGCAACATTTTGTAATTGGACACATACTCCATGACATTTGCCCGATATTTACACCTGTATCAGAGTGGTAGTGACCACAAGTTCAAGAAGACTAAATATCATCATAACAAAATCGCGTCGTTTCAAATAGAAAATTAACAATGGAAGAAACGTGATAAAAACAGCCAGTTAAGAAAATCACTATTTCTTAAGGCCTATATCCTCATACTGTACTGAATTTGGGGGCATTATTCGAATCAAAATGCCAGCTTTTAGATTATAGTAATTTAAAAATTCCAACCAATCAGAGCCGTCAGAAGTACAGTACTGTAAGTTTTCTCTTGCACGTCCAATTTTACAGGAAGTAAACAATGACGTCACTTTTGTGATGTTTCCTACTACTAGTGTACGCACTATCACGGACAGTTTCCTACATTCGTACGTAGCTATCCATGTGTTGACATCCAGGCACCTTACCTAGTTAGCTTGTTTTTACGAATGTCATTATTTTGGTGCAAGCCAATGTTAGATCCAATAGCATGGTTAACTTCGAAATCTACGTAGATACTTTACACACGGTGGCATGGTGTTGATTTGCACATCATTAGTGATGCATTTAACCATTAATGGAGGTTTTTTCCTTTTTGGCAAACATGAGGGGGAATTCCGTATTGAACTGAAGGCACAACATATTGCGAAGTACATAGCTAGCCTATGTACCGTACATGTATGCACGGCTCAGTTTTAGTAGCATGCCGAACGTTATGGCACCTTGCAATGGGGAGGCATGGTCAGCTAGCTCAGGGTTCAGGGTTTTGTCTACTACATAAAACTGACTTCGCAGTGTTAGGCCCGGTGTTGCAGCATTCGCAGTACCAGATAGCACACTAACATATATGTGCGATGTACACTTCATCCCAGCCGTGTGTATTATGTAGCCAAACATGACGTGCACGGCTAAGTATTTAATTGTTTATAACTTTTCTAGCTATGGGAGCTGCTGTGTGTGTGTGTGTGTTGTTGTTGTCAGGCGGAAAAGAGCAGAAGCTGATCTTCTGGCTTCGGCTTCAAACAATACGACAATTGTTATACACCGCGTCATTGGGGATAGTTGAAACTCGAACATGGCTTGACAAAATAATGATTCCCATCTTCCGCGAGGCCAGATTGAAAAAGATTCGCAAGTAAGCAACTAAGTTATTCTTGGGTAGCAAATTGTGATGCCAACCCGGTTATTTTGTCCCTTGAAAAGTGCAAAATATGTGACAGCATGAGAAGAACAAGAAACTAAGACAGACTGTGAGTGAATGTAACAAGCATTGCTACAGGTTTCTAGCATAAAATATCCAAGTTATTTTTAATGTGCTATTTTTCTGGAACCGGGTAGTAATATGACGGGCGGGTACCGGGGTTTTCGGGTAACCCGTGCAAACACTACAAAAAGTAGAAGCAACTTATTGAAAATTGTCAAAATTTTCTCGGTATAGGCTGCAATTTGCCTATGCAATAGTGTGTTAGCATAGGTTGCTCATACACAGTAGGCTCCAAACAAAAATTCCGGAATTTGGCTATGCTTGAAACGGAATTTTTACATAATTTTAAATGTAAAAAACGGTATTTTGTGATTTTTCAAGCAGAAAATCTGTGGCTTTACCTTTAATACATTCCTCTTTGAACTACGAGGCCTAGGCGTAAATGCACACGTGCAGGTAAGCAACTCTAAGTTGCATGCACTGACAAAAAGTTACATGCACTGAGGCACGTGTGCATGCGTTATTTCGAACCCTGCCTACACCTAGGCTACATTACTTCACATATAATGTCTGCAGGCCAGAATAGCCTGATGTTACTTCATCAGTTCTACTGTGAAACGAGTTAGCAATAACAATGCTTTTTGAAAAGTAACAGCCCACTTTGTTAAGTACCATGCATTTGCACCTGCCTTCGCCTTCACATGAATAGGCTACATTACTTTACCTATAATGTTTGTAGGCCAGAATAGCTTGACATTACTGCAGTTGCAATTCAGTATGCATGCATCATAGCCATGACGATGAAGTCCTAGGCTAGCAAATGTTTTAAAGATCAAAGACTTCCTTTCAGTTTGAAATGATGTGATAGCCTAGGCCTATATCTTTGATGATTATTTCTTTGCCAACATTTCATTAAGACTTGGGTTAGGCCTAGCCTAGGCCTAGTAGAATGTTTGTCAATGTAGTCAACAATTTTCATAATGATGGCTAGCGTATGTCAACAATCATATTTGTAAGGCCTATCCTATGACCTAACCTATGCTCGACCGAACATGGTATCCAGTCAAAATGACCCTTTAACAAAAATGTTTGTCAATGTAGTCAACAATTTTTATAATGATGCCTAGCATATGTCAACAATGGTATTTGTAAGGCCTATCCTAAGACCTAACCTAGGCTAGGCCTAACATGGTATCCAGACAAAACGACCCTTGACCAAAACGTCCCCGCTTTTAGCTACCATAACATCCCTGCTTTTTACCAAAAGGTCCCTGTGTTATTACATATAATGCAAAAATGTCCCCACCTAGGCCTAGGCCTAGTATGAATAATACGTATGATAAAACCTTTTATCTTTAATAAAGTGAAGTTTTAATTGTAGGCCTAATTAATTTATTTCAGGTACTTGGGAAATCATAAATAGTTTTTCTGTTCGGAACAGTAATATCAGGACAAGAAAAAACAACTTACCGCCAGGCTAACCGTAGCTACCCATTGTCACTAGGCCTATGCCTAGGCTACATTCTCACTGCAATACCATCTGACCATGAGGTAGGTATAGGCCTATGCACAACACGTAAACTATTTAAAGTATTGTGGCGGTAAGTTGTAAAGTAAACTGCCATTCATTTTCTTTGAATAAAGAAACAGAAAATAGCCTTCCAGGCTAGCATTAATAAAAACATTTACAAATAGCCTAGGCCTAGCCTTGCCTAGGCAAGTTGAAAAAATTAACATAAAAGTAACAATTCAACCAGCGTACCATTTTGGTACGTGGATGTTTTGGCACGAGGACGTTTTCACCAAGAGCAGCAGGGGACGTTTTGGTAAAGGGGCATTTTAACTGGTAAGCCCTAACGTTAGGCCTAACCTAGGAGGCCTAAACAACTTGTCTGTTCCCCCCCCCCCCCAAAAAAAAACATTAACGTTAGGCAGGCCTAGCTGATAGGTTTCTTCATTAATAACAATTAGCCTAGCCTAGGCCTACGATACGAATTTCCTCACCTGAAAATGTGAAATATAATTTACATAGGGGAGGAAACTAATGTTTTTAGGGAAGGGAACTTATTTTTTCTTTGGGGCAAATTGACGGGTCCTGAATCTTGAGTACTGGCTAGGCCTAGCCTAGGCCTACTTACAACTTACCATCCTCCTAGGCCTAACGTTACTGACTTACCCGAATCCCGACTTGATGTTGCTGCTTCTAACACTTAAACCAGTAGACTGGAAAAATAAGCCTTTTACCCGGCTGATTGGATCACGAAAGCCTTAAGGTTAGCCTTACGTTATCGTTATAATGACGTTACGAAGAAATGGCCTAACGCCAACAACATCGATGATGGTACTGATGCTGATACTGATGCTGAAATCGCAGCTTTCAGACTGTAAGTACAAAACGGTGTGTCTGCTGCTAGCTAATAATTTGCATCATATGCGTGCATACATATCATACACATAAATGTAATACCTAGCTGTATACTATAGTACTGTATGTACGGCTAGTGCAGACGGTCCTGAATACGTACGTGTTGCCAGCATCCACATAAAATACGCCCGATAAACCCGACGCAGCCGCCCCCTGTAGATGCGGAAGCGTGAGATGAACCAGGTTGTAGAGTTCCGGACATATTTTAAAAAGGATGCATCATTTTTGTTGCGAAGTGCTGTATTTTCCTCGCCAGGTACGTCGGGTGTATCGGACGTTTTATTTTTTATTTTCTATTTTTTTTGGACGCAATTGCTTCTCTTCTGGTCAAAACGGACATACCTCAATAAAGACTGCCGATAAATAATCCGCCAAAATTTCCTTACCTTATGACTACATCCAAGGCCTGAATTATTTGTCTTTTTCCATGATCACTTTCCATATCTAAATGATCATTCTTGTTATGTTGGAGTAATGCAAACAAGCTGTATTTTGCCATGTAATTTTGAAATGGTATCTGACCCCCCGTGGCCCTAGATGAATTGCCAACCTCCACCAAAAAATAACAAGGCTTTTAATATTACCATATCGCATCTACATACTAAGTATGAAATTTATCCATGCCTCCTATCTTGAGATATTGAGTTAACAAGGTTTTCGGATTTTGACCCCTGGTGACCTCAGATGACCTTTGACCCCCCATAAAAACAAGATTTTTTTCTCTTACTATAACGCATTTTCGTACTAAGTATGAAATTTGTCTAAGCTTCCTATCTTCGGAGTTTGACCCCTGGTGACCCCAGATGACCTTTCACCTCCATCAAAAATGATAGGGTTCTTCCTCATATCATAACGCACCTACATACAAAGTATGAAGTTCATCCAAGCTTCCTACCTCGAGATATTGTGTTAACAAGGTTTTCAGAGTTTGACCCCCGGTGACCCCAGGTGACCTTTGACCCCCACCAAAAACAATAAGGTTCTTCCTCTCAATATGGGGCATCTATGTACCAAGTTTGAAAACTGTCAGTTTCCCTTCTTGAGATATCGTGTTAACGAGCAAAGTGTCACAAACACACACATACACACATACATACACACACACGCCATCATGAATGCATAGGTTTCTCTTATCATCGAAACCAAAAAGGATGGAACAGACAAGGAAATGATGTACCTAGCGTTATGCGCTTCAACTGGACACGTTAAGGCAACTCTCTATGACCTGTCAAAAGTAGAGGCTTTTTGCAATGGATCCACCATAATGGTCAGAAATTACTTGGTTAGAAATGACCATACTATTGCCATAACATCTAAGTCACAAATTTTCAAGAGCAGTCCTCTCCAAGTCCCAGATGCTGTAATGCAGCAGGCAGTCTGCTCTGTTCGCCCTCCTACGCCACCGCCCATTCCATTGAAAGAAGTCCATTCATCACCCGTGAAAAAATGATTTCTGTGAAAGGCATGGTATCACAGGTAAGATTCTTCTTTAGTTTATTAGTCCAGTATGTTGTAAAGGGTGGAATGGGGTGCAAGGAGGAACCTTCACTCTAAAAGGTGGGAATTACTAGGGCAATTGCACAAATCTGGAAAGGCTATCCACAGGGCTAGAATAAGGGTTGTAGGACTCGAAGGGCATGTCCATTTGGCTTTTGTGGTCTCTGATTATTTGAGGAGGGCACCAATGCCATCCGATATGGCACTGAGGCCAAAAATAAAATGTCCAAGGCCATTTTGTTTTTGTTTTATGGTATATATTTCTGTGTGGGATTCTGCTCAAGTCATTCAGAGGAACAGCACGACGGCCACATACTTGAGGTTGCAGTGGCCTTTGTGGCCATAATGACTGTTTTCATAGGGCACCATGGCCATTTCCCACGACACAACAGGCATGGTCGTCATTTATTTCACCCTATCACACCAGCAGGTGAGGCAAGTGTATCCAACTACAAACCAAATTCTCTGACAAATAATTTACTTAAGATCATCCATTTCAGCAAGGTAGGGCAGGAGGCACCCATTTCAAATAACCACATAGTCTGTCCTATATAGCCTCCACTGTCTCTTTATAGACCAACTTGGCAAATTGGCAGATTATTCACCCAACAAAGGTCTTCCAAAGTTTCCATTTACCACTTGCCAACTGTTCTGCCCTACCCTTCCCTCCACTGTTTATATACTTTAAAATCAAATACTGCTGCTTTCATATATGCGCTCTTACAGAAACATTTCTCCCATTCATCTGGCTTTCTACCCTCAGGATGAACTACCAAAACAAGTGACAGTCCGAGGTGAACAAGTTCCAGTCCGCACAATTGTCCTTTCTGACATAGACGCAGCAGTAAAAGTGTCATTATGGAGAGATGAATCACCCGGACTCCACCCCGGACCCCTCGTGGCAGGTGGAACCCGCCCCGGACCCCTCGTGGCCCCTGTTGTTGGTGTCTGGTTTTTTGATTGTTGGCGGTATGTAGTATTATTGGTTTAGGGTGGCCGGGGGGAGGTTGGTCTGTTGGGTATTTGGGTTGTTGTCAGTGTGTGTGTGGTTCTATTGTTGTAATGAACATACTTTTCTGTTTGATTTGGTGGTGTGTGGATAGTTTTGCATTTATGTTCCTGTCCGATCCGGGTTGAGTTTATTTCTTGTTTGTATGTGCCGTTTCCATGCACTTAAAAAGCTCAGATGAATCATCCGCAGATATTCAGTCTGGGGACTACGTTTCACTGACCAACCTCATGGTTCGCCAGTATCAAGGGGAAAACCAGCTGTCTACAACCAGCAGAACTTCCATCCAGGTACAGTATGACAGTTAATAGTTTACTATCAGTCAAGAATATCATTAACTGGGCAAACACCAGGGAACCATTTCTTTCTTCATGTTTGGCTCCTGACTCTGACAGAATGACTTTCATGAAATTTAGACACATTGTACATCTTTGTGTCTTTGGTCTAACATTGAAAGTATAAGGCAACATCCCATTACCGATGGATCACTATGAGCAGAATCGTATCGTTATAGTGCCAAATATTACCACAAATTTGCAATTCATATCATTATTACAGTATCAGTTTCTGATGACAATATATTGATAAACATCATTTATAGCCCAACCTTACTGCTCATTCTAGGCTACTCCAGCAGCATTCCCTCGCTAAGGGTTTTCAATTCATCCTGGCAGTATGATATTTCCCTAGCTTTCCATTCAAATGATTTTTCATTCCCTCCACCGACAACTAGCCATCCAACTTCAAGCTCGCACCTACCATACTTGAAATTTCTAACATTGTCGATGTGTTTGTGAAGTCTTGGGCAAACATCGGCATCTGAAACGGTCTTCACAACACTCTCAGAGAACTCCCTCAATTGATCCTTAATCATTGGCACATAGCGGTCAATCTTCCAGGATGGACACCATTGAGCTTGAACCTGCACCATAAGAATAGCTATTGGACACAGCAAGTCTAGCAGACCAAAGGAGATCGATGATGAAGTCCTGACCATACAGTGCGTAGAAACGGACACTTGTCAAACAGAAAGACCCAAAACCGGACCGGCAAAAACGCAACCATGAACTATTTACAACTATTTACAAAACTTTTTTACATGAAGCTGGCAAACGAAAAATTCTTTGGCTAACATGTACAATCACCCCCCGCCCATCCACCACACAGGACTATTTACAAAGGAAAAACTAATGGAAGCAACACAATATTTCCATGTTAACCGTCACCCGGACCGCCCTTACAGAAACGAGTGGACCCGACCGCCCGCCAAACGAACGAAGTCAGCCTCCACCCTCAGCTTAATCTCTGTCCACACCGACGCCAGGACGTCAGCGGGCCTCCCCTCTCCCGTAAACACAATATTACACCGGTCTCTCCATAAGGCTAGCTTTATGGAGGCCGAAACAAAGGTAAGTACCCCGCGAACACTTGTATTGCATTGCGGGGGTGATAGACCATACAAAGCGTAGTCCTGGCTGACCGCCCAGGTGTTGCAAAGCGTGAGGCGATCAGCCAGGACTTGAAACCACTCCCACAGGAGGGCCACAAAGCCACACTGCCAAAACACATGGGGCACACTCTCCCACCTTGTGCATCCAGTGCGGGGGCAAATGCCATCTCCAAGACGCCACCGAAGGCGCTTGAGATTCGTTACGATGGCGTCGTGTGCGATCCGCCACAGCAGGTCACTCCGGCGGTGATCGAGTGACCCGCTGTGGACTACACGCCACACTTCCGGCCCTGACGCATAGTCGTTGGGTTGGACCTGACCAACCAAGTCATCAAAAATGGACCGGTACAGGTCCCCCGCACTCGGGCCGCCTTCGGGCGTGAGGTCGCTTTCGGGCGTGGTGTTGTGTTGTGTAGAGATATCATATCGCTTTAATTGAGCCTCTTGAAGGTCATTTTCAGCCGATTAAGATCAAAGACATGTTTAATTGATTGTAATTGGTTCATTGGTCATGAATATTAATGTTCAGGAAATCATGTGATTTGGCCCGGAAGCCCGGAAGGAAGTCTTCTAGACAGGGCTTCCTCCACGTACCGTGTTCCCACACTCTTGAAAACTCGAGCTGTCAAGTCTAATTAATCCAATCTGTGATAATAATTGTGTGAACGACAACGAATCAAGAATAAATGGATTTAGAAATAATTTGAACTGTGATCATCGTTTTTACCCTGAGATTGTCGAATCTAATTTTCTGTCGAACCCGAGAAACCAAACACAACATGGCGCCCAACGTGAATCAAATTTACCGTGACCCGAATTTTAACCAACGAATTGAACTCAACGTGAACTCGATTTTATCTTAGCCTGATTCGTTTTCTTACTTGGGCTACTGCAGGACTGTTTGAATTCTGTGCAGACTTACTTTCTACAACGCACGGTACCTTGCTCCTGTACTATACTAATTCAGGCAAATTGTATGCAGATGCCTGAGAGGCCTGACAAACTTTTAAAACTTTGTTCCAGTGGGCGAAATCAGCCTAGGCCCAGCCTATCCTATCCTCGATCGTTGCAGTTAAAACACTGATGTGGCCTAAACCTACAGAGGGCCCGTTCCTGTAATTGTACAACTTTGTAGTCATGGGATTCGGACTCGTCGACTTGGTCTGACCAGTGACGGCCTAACTTACTAGAGGGACCCGTTCCGGTATAACTAGCAGCCAGCATCGCCGCTCATGACTCGTAAGATCCAGTTTAGTTCAGTTTAGCTTGGCCAACACAGATTAGGGTCTAGTTTCTACTGAAGTACCGTTAAACCGATGTCCCCAAAAGTTTTCGCGTTTCTCGCTGAAGCCCTGATATTTTCAGAAGACTTCGAAAATTCGGCGTTTGAAGACTAGCCTACAGTACTAATTTAGCGATGTGTGCTTGCCAATGTGTTTTGACGACACCAGGACTGCTCATCTGAATATTCAGTATTTTTGTTTTTCTCATGGATTGAATCATGTCCGTTTCATGTGTTTTTAAAGTGCATTCTGTATTTTTCATTGGATCTAAGGGTGAGTTATATTGTGCCTTTACAATTTAGGCATTGGCCTACGACCCTCGCCACTTATCACCTTCGTCCTGTCATACGCTATAAGCCTAAGCTCCAAAGTGAATTGTAATGCTGTGAAGCATTTTTGATTATTGGCATGTTACTTTTAACTCTCGTATTCCCTTGTATCATGTCAACCCCACCGGCATTAAGGCAAACTAACTTTTTGCCAACTAGATTTGATGGTAGTGCAATTAACAGGGATGCATGTACCGCACATTTTTTACTGTTTACTGATTATTTAGAATCGCACAAATTAAGTGCACCTACTACAAATGACGAGTTACAAAATGTATTTTCCATGTTCAAACGTACTTTACAAGGTCAGGCAAGGTTATGGGTAGACGATCAGGTATTTACGTCAGTTGCCGACCTCAAGCAAAAATTTATTGCAAGGTTTAGTCCCAGCAAGTCGTTTGCTTTAGTGAATGACTTCGCAAACCTCTCTTATGCAACAGGGGATAGTGCAGAAGTGCATCTAGATAAAATAAGAAAGGCAGCCCGCAAAATCAGTTATGGAGATGCTCAGATAAGAGAAGTTTTTGAGTACCCTTCCACCACAATGTAGAGCATCTGTGTTAATGTCAGCTCAAGATGATAGGTTGCAAACTTATGTAGACCGAGCCCAGTGCTATTTCGATCTGAATGCTAACCAGCCTGACCCTGTAGTGGATGAAACCTCGTACGCAGCCACTAGTAGTACTAGTAACTACCGTTCCCGTCCTCCCAAACGAGATTTTAAGAATACCGGTAGTCGAAATAGGGAATATGCTCCAAGAGCAAGACAAATTTTTTGTGACTTTTGTTTAAAGCCAGGTCACAAATGGCGAGAGTGTCGCGAAAGGCAAGATCTCATAGAGCAACGAAGGCAGAGATTTCCAGACGAGCCTAGCAGTAGGAAAAGTACCGAATCTGATAGTTGGAAACAAATTTCAGAGGATAGTAAGAATGGCAAACAGGATTTTCAGTAGGGGGACCTTCCAATAGCGCTCATTGTCAGGCCTCCATGCAGAAAGTTGAAGTTCCTAGCTGTACAGCCAAATATTTAGGCAATGATGTTGAAGTCACACTTGACTTAGATTCAAAGAATTGTGTAACAGGTAATCTACCTGGTCATAAGAATGTTTTAATTTTGTTCGATAGTGGTGCTACCAAGTCCATCATTTCAGCATCCTTTGTACGTAAATCTCATTACTTGTCATCACTTGCATCTAAGAAAGTCAAGCCAGTGCATTTCAAGTTGGGAAATGGTAATTTATTTGACTGCATCACACACAATTGAGTTTGAAATCAGAATTCAGGGTCATCTTTTCAAATTAAGTGCGTTAATTGCTGATAATTTAGTTGGATTAGATCTCATTTTGGGGAATAATACTCTCAGAGAATTAGGTGGAGCCATGAATTTCGCAGAGAGTTGTTTTCAAATTAGACCAAAGAGAATCTATTTCAGACCTGTGTTCAATGTAACTGTTCCCCCAGGTCAAACTAGAAGAATTCCTTTGCATGGTAGAGTGCCTTCATTTCTAAGAAATAGTGAGGTTGTGTTAAAAGGTAATCATTTTTTAAGTCAGATGTGTCCTTCTGAAATGTTGGTCAATTTGAAGAAAAGTAGAACTTACATTCAGGTCGCAAACAAGAGTGAATGGTCTAAACATTTTGTGCAAAACCGACCAGTCGCATATTTTGATGTTAACGATGTCGCACATGCTACTCAAGGGGTCAGCACAGAGTTATTCAATCACTTGCATAATTCAGAATGTAGTAATGTAAGCTCGAAAGTCTCATCTCAACAAACTTTGAGACGGCGTAATCAAGAGAAGTATCCACATTTAGATCCACATGATCCGTTACTGGATATGACTGAGGAAGAAGTGTTTTGTAATCATGTTAATCTGTTGGATAGTGTTCTCAGTTCAAGAGTTAGTTAGTTAGATTGGATTTAACGACATATCAACACGAATGTGTTATGTAGTGTCAGCTAGATAGAACAGGGTAAAGGTAGGGTAAAGCTAAAACTAAAAAAGAATTAAAACATTTGGCAAAATTCTTAAGTCTTGACAAAAGCAAATGGGCTGTCATGTCAAAATTTCCTGTAAAGGCCACTTTCTTTGAGAAAATCCAAGATGAGAGTGGGGTCCGTGTGTTCAAACAATGTCTTCAGGTCTGGTACACTGTAATATTTCTGACGAATATGGGAGTATTCATAGCAGTCGACGAGAATGTGACTGACGGTGACATCGCAATCACAGGGGATACAATATGGTCTCTCTTCCCCGTGGAGCAAATAAGCATGTGTTAGGTAAGTGTGACCGGTTCGTGCCCTAGTCAGTACGAAATCATCTCTCCGTTTTGTAGGGGTTCCATTACCCACAGACCCGACCGTTGGTTTGACCTGGTATAATTTGTTCTCTGGGAAAGAATCCCACAGTTCCTGCCATTTTGATTTTATATAGCCGTTGATGTTAAGACGGTAATCAGTTCAAGAGAGAGATCTGAATTTCTGGATATGTTGATGAGCCACAGGGAAGCGTTTTCTCTATACAGTGAACTTTCTACTTGTACTGGTCATGAAATTGATTTTCAATTGGAAAACGATCAACCATTTTTCATCCGACCATATTTTACGACAGAGTCAGATAAGGTTATCATTGAGAAAGAAACGGATAAATTGGTTAAATTAGGAATTCTAGGTGTTGGTCATTCATCCTACACGTCACCTGTTTTAATTGTTCCGAAGAAAGGTACAAACGAGAAACGAGTAGTTACTGATTTCAGATATTTGAATTCTCGTATCAAACGTATTAACCATCCTTTTCCATTATTGTCAGAAACCATAAAGCGTATAAGAAATTAAAAGTTTTGAGTGTAATGGACCTCAAGTCCGCATTTTTCTCGTTACCTTTAACTAAACGTGCTCAGCAATACACTGGAGTTTCATCATTCAATGGAGGTAGACACTACTTTTACAAGCGCCTAGCGCAAGGGTTAAATGTATCACCTGGTATATTCCAAGCAAAGATAGACGAAGTATTAGGTCAAGTTCAAGATTCGAGAAATTTTTGTATCGCTCAC
This sequence comes from Holothuria leucospilota, assembly GCA_029531755.1. Classification (NCBI taxonomy): domain Eukaryota; kingdom Metazoa; phylum Echinodermata; class Holothuroidea; order Aspidochirotida; family Holothuriidae; genus Holothuria; species Holothuria leucospilota. Next base: position 72,269 of record JAIZAY010000175.1, on the reverse strand, counting down.
CATGACGATATAATTGTATTTAGTCAGAGCAAAGAGTCGCATAGAAAACATTTAGCTAGTATTTTTCAGGCTCTTACATCAAATGGGCTCAAAATAAGTCCAAAGAAATGCAAATTTTTCTGCAAACAAGTTGTGTACATGGGACATAGTCTAAAGGTGAATAATGCAGATTTCACAATTCAGCCACTAGCTGATAGGTGTGCAGCCATTACAAATATGGCAAGACCAACTAATCCACCTTGTGGGTGCACAAAATTACTTGTCAGGATTTTCCCCACATGTTCAGACAATTTTACGTCCTTTGCATCATTTGTCCAGGAAAGATAAACGCTTTAACTGGACAGGAGAATGTGAAACTGCATTCAATAAAATTAAGGAGTTAATGACAAGTCCTCCAGTATTGCATTTACCTAAGAAAGAAGGAATATATTCTTTATATAGCGATACATCTAGGTATGCTACAGGTGCCTATGTTACCCAAACTGTCAATGGTAAAGAAAACCTGCTTGGTTATTATTCGAAAATATTACCTAATGCTTGTCAGAGGTACAGTGTCACCGAATTAGAAGTCAGGGGATGTACGTTCAATGCATTTGTTGATCGTTCAGCAATTGTTCAAATTTTGCAGTCTAAGGATGAACCGCCTACGTCTCGCTTGCAAAAATTGCTTCTGAAATTGTCAGATTATTTTCAAGTTGGTTACAAGAAGGATACAGAAATAGTTTTGGCAGATCTATCTAGGTCACCTAGAGATGACGATTCGGAAATAGATCAAATTGTTCCCATTGCTTTTTCGGCAAATAATGATAGCACCCATCTTGAATTTGCCAATCCAATAGTCACTCGCTCATATGCTAAGAAAATGGGTATTGAAATTCCCGATTTGTTTCCAAAGAAAAAGAGGTTTCAGTGACTGAAGACAGTCCACAAGCGTCATCTAGACCTATTCCTTCAGAGTCAGGTGTTCAAAATTTTGAACAGCCCACCCCAGTTTCTGTAGATATTCAAGAAGCAGATTCCAGTGCTAGAAAAGAGTCAAATCAGAGTGGTGTAAGTCACGTTCCGAACTTACCAGTGCTTCCACCTGTTGATATTCAGTCAAATAATTTGCCAGAGCCAAGACTAGCTGATCGCATAAAAGTACCTCTGTTGGTGGTAACAGACTCCAAGAAGCCGTACCGGAGCTGGAGTGTCCTCGCTGGTCGAGGGATTCGGTCTGGTGTTCTGGGCGATTTTGGTGGTTTGTGTTGTTGGTGTTCGGTTTTTTGGTTGTTGGCCATATGTAGTGATCCTTTCGCCGGTCTGGCCGTGTCCGTTTTTAGCACGTTAAAAGCCTCCCCCCCCCCCCCCCCTCATGATCACAGAGAAGTACCGCCAGAGTTGTACTCTCCGCCCAGACCACTTATAGAAAAGATAAAAAATTTGGTTACTCGGCACATTCCAAAGCAAGCCGAATTACACAAATTAATGAATGTCATTAAGAAGATCATTCGTGATTTTAATTTGCCTGTTGATGTGAATAAGTTGAGGAAAGAACAGGAATTATCAGCATTTTTCAAGCCTGTATACGATTATTTGGCACATGACATTTTACCGAATGACCGAAAGTCAGCTAAGTCAGTTCAGTTGAAATCAGAGCAATACGTTTTATGTAATGGAATTTTATTTCGCTTATTTTTCTGTGAAAAGAAAGGTGATTTCAATTTACAGTTAGCAGTACCAGAAAATGTAGCAGAGACTATCATTTCACAATTCCATGATAATCTTTTAAGTAGTCATCAAGGTACAGTCCGAACTTATTTGACCATTCGTAGACACTTTTACATGCCTCAAATGTTCGAGAGAATTAATAATTACGTCAAATCATGTTTGCGCTGTCAACAATTCCGTGACAAGCCAGATAAGATGAGAATGTATCATCAAAGAATTCCAGATGAATATAAGCCTTTTTCAGAGATTAGTCTTGATTTCAAGACAATGCCTTCATCTGTTAGCGGCTTTAAACACCTTATGGTCGCATGTGACGAAGTCACTAGATTTGTCATCTGTGCGTCTTTGAAAACCTTAGACGCAAAAACGATTTGTGAAGCTTTCATTCAGAAAATAGTGTCAATTTTTGGTCCACCGCAATGTTTAATCACAGATGCTGCTGCATCTTTAACAGGTAAATTACTTTCTATATTATGTTCAGCTCTTAATATTGGCCAAAAGGTTATAAGTGTAGAGAACCACGGAAGTCTCCAAGTGGAACGTCATATTCGTACTTTGTCAAACTTTCTCAAGGTCAATCTCAACCAGTTTGGAAATGACTGGGTAAGGTTTATCCCCACAACCTGTTATGCTTACAACTCCTTTTCATCGCCATTTTTGGGCAACCACAGCCCGTACGAACTAGTATTTGGACGAGAAGCTCCAAATTTAACAAATTTGAAATTTAATCCCATGTCAGGATTGTCGTTGTCATACCAAGAATATGTTTCTCATCTTAAAGACAAATTTAGTAACATCTCTAGGACAATGTTGTCTCTACAGAGACATCAACAAGAGAAACAAAATGTGCAGTTGTCAAATAAGTTGTCCAAGAATCCAATTTATACAGTCGGACAATTAGTGTATTTATTTAAACCTACTTCTTCATCACTGACGGCAAATTCCAAACGTATAGCTGCAGAATGGTGCGGACCTTTGGTAATCCATAAAGTTTTAGACCGCACTCACTATATTCTGTCTACAATCAAAGGAGAGGTTTTGAATGACGTTTTCAATTTCAATCGTCTCAAACCATGTTTCATTAGAAGTTCTAGTGATATTAAGAATGTCACAAATGTTCAAAAGTTGAAAGCAGCTTTGGATCAAGAAAGACGCCCTCAGCCAAACGACATAGGCCTAGAGACGGAAAGTTTACAATTCACTGATGAAAATTATACGATTTTACCATGTGTTTGGTCAACAGACAGAGTGTGTTGATAAATTAGAGTCAGTCGATCTGAATCAATACACAAAGCACATTTCAGAAAACCAAGGTTTAGGCATTCCAAGTCCTGTAAATAGAGAGCAGTTAGAGCAACAATTAAATTTAATCCTAGCAGCTCCAAAAGAGCCTTTCATGAACATTGAGAAAACCAGATTCAAATCAGGACATTTGCAGATTTTACTTTCCTTTCGAAGGTCACCTAATTGTGACAAAGGGAAAGAATTTAGATTTTGGTGGTCAGTGGACAAATACGCTGATTCCGAAGATTTGGTGAAACAAATTTTAGAAAATACCAAAATTACAAAGTTTGGTAATCCAAGAAGAATGTTCGAGGATTTGTACGTGTAGAATTTTTGTTTCTTTTATCCTGCAACATTTGTATACGTGTGTTTTTTAATGCTTACAAGAACTCGTGTCAGACATGTTTATTTTCATGTAATGTTTAGCAAACTAAGACAATTTTGTCTTCATGCTTGTACATAATTGGTTTGCTTCAATTTTCTTGAAGTTTGTTGCTAAAGGGTTTTGTAGTAATTCGTGAAACGATGAATTCAAAGCTAATTAAAACAGTTTGGACTTCATTTTGCTTTAATCACTTTTAATGCTTTTGCTAAAGGCAACTTGACAAATTTCGTCCAGAGCGCACCTGTGTGTTGAAAGAATTTTCACGGATTTCAATTTTTTTTTTCAAAGGAGGACAAAGAGGAGAAAGGAGCTCACCAAAAAATTCCTTTTCCTACAAGATAGTGCTTTCATATTACTTTCATATTTTGTATATATAGTCATTTTAGTCAGTTGTTGTACAAGTGACAAGGTCAAAACTCTTTTCATTTTAACCAGAAGCTTGTTTATGGTTTATTGAAACATCGACAGAGAGTCTTGTAAATATGTAAATATGCTTTAAATCCTTTACTTGTAAATACGTTGAACAAAAGTGATTTTGGATATAATTTAGTTTCATTCAGAGAGATTCAAAAGAGATATCATATCGCTTTAATTGAGCCTCTTGAAGGTCATTTTCAGTCGATTAAGAATTGGTTGATTGGTCATGAATATTAATGTTCAGGAAATCATGTGATTTGGCCCGGAAGCCCGGAAGGAAGTCTTCCAGACAGGGCTTCCTCCACGTACCGTGTTCCCACAGTCGCACTTGAGAACTCGAGCTGTCAAGTCTAATTAATCCAATCTGTGATAATAATTGTGTGAACGACAACGAATCAAGAATAAATGGATTTAGAAATAATTTGAACTGTGATCATCGTTTTTACCCTGAGATTGTCGAATCATCTAATTTTCTGTCGAACCCGAGAGACCAAACACAACAGTTGCCTTCGGGCGTGAGGTTGCCTTCGGGCGTTGTTGCTTTCGGACGTTTGTTGTTGCCTTCGGGTGTGTGTTGCTGCCTTCTGGTGTGTTGTTTTCCTGTTTGTGGGTGGTCTTGTGTGGTGCGTGGGCTGGGGGGAGGGGGCGTATATGATGGCCACAGAAATTTTGTTTTGCTAGCTTAGTGTAAGGTAAATGATTGTAAGTAGTTCATGGTTGTGTTCTTGCTGGTCCGGATTTGGTTCTTCCTGTTTGAGAGTGTCCGTTTCTATGCACTTAAAAAGCACTCTTTCCATTGCCTCTGTCAAAATGGCTATTATGGGTTTCTTCATTTCAGAAATGAACTTTCCAGTTACGTATTGGCCATCAAAAACTTTGCCTTGCAACTGCATTAGACTGAGACCTTCAATCTTAATATGACGGGAGAGAGCAGAAAGTACTTTTTCTGCCAAGACATTTGCAGTCCAGTTCCAGCAGATGTCTTGTAAACTGGCTTCATTGACACTGGGATTCCCTGCCTAACACCATTAACCACAGGGCAGATCAATGTGACTTGTTTAGTCACTCGATGGTTGGTAGATTTATCTGCGGTGACATAGAAGTGCGGTCTGAGACCTGTGTTTGGAAGGGGGCTTGACAAAAACTCTGTTACCTTTTCGTCTATGTAGCTACATGCAACCTTCAACATGTCTGGAAAGAGTTTTCTGGGATGTCCAAAGTCACCAACCAGGCCACCGGCAGCAAATAGCTCGGCTATCCTACTTTCATAATGCATCGCAGCACACCTATTTTTGACACTGCCAATCGCTATTCTTAGCTGATTCTTCACGACGGTGGTTTTCTGTTCTTTGCTCTTTAAGACTTGCTTGTCAAATAGGAGAGATTTACTGTGTGTTTCACTGCACAGATGTTGAAGAAGTTTAGCTTTCTGATGATACCATTTCTCGTTTTGGCCGCTTAGGAGTTTCTGGTACGTTTCATCATTTATACGTAAACCAAGAGCAAGACTCCTAGACGTGCTTCCAGCTGGACAGTTTCCTCGCCCAATTGGATCGCAAAGGTAGGAAAAACAAAGCCTGCACCGTAAAAATGCAAAATTCTCACCTGTAATGACCTCAAATTCAGTAAACTCTTTTAAGAACTCAGTGATATTTAAAGCATTTGATTTAATGTCTGTTACTTCTTTCAAATCATCCTGCTCACGCTGACTTGTGGACCCAATTTTTCTGGCAACCTTCATCCGACCTTTTCAGCAAATTCGTCGACATTCATTAGCCCCTCACTGTCCAGTGTGTTAATGTTTTGAAACAAAGGCTGTTGTTTGAACAAACGTCGTTCAGAACCTCTGAAAGATAAAAACGTCAGAATTAAAGTTAAAACATTTGCAGTGAATTTACTACATTCAAATAATAGAAAGAATGTGCGTCTAATAATTTCTGCCCATCTTAATCGTCCTTAATGTCAGATGATGAGCATTCCTCGTCATCAAAAGTGGTGATAGTCTGAGTAGTTGTGCGATATATTGGATGCATGTAATAAAATTTTGCAGCTTCTTTTTCATTAAAAGAAAATCTTGTGCAATTGACCTTCCATCTTCAAAATGTTCCTTCTCGCCATCCACGGTAATGACACCGTTATCTATCTATCTTTTCTTTTTCAGCAGATAATGACGGGACGCTAGAAAGAAACACATAACTAGAGCACCAATGGTGCAGTAGCTCAAACCCCGGCAAACTTTTGCGGTCGGCTCTTCCCCGCCCCCTGCAAAACCCTATGTACATCACTCCATGGTATGATTGCTGGAAGCACATAATCAAACCAAATACATATCTTTCCCAACATTAGTAAAATGCAAATAAAAAATCAAGACCTTATGCCCCCCCCCCCCCATTCTCAAAAGCAAGGTAAGGAAATTCCCCCTTTGTCCCCAGTGAAAATAACAGTTAGTTAGTTAGATAGGGTTTAACGACACAACAACACGAATGTGTTATATAGTGTCAGGAAGTAAAAAAGTTAAAGTAAATTTGGGAGAAAGTTAGCTAAAAAGGGCAAGGATAAGGCATAATCCTATTTGAAATGTCAACACGAAAGCAAGCGCGGGAGTCATGTCAAAACGTCCTATAAAGGTCACTTTCCTTGAGAAAGTCCAGGATGAGATAAGGGTCTGTCTGTTGAAATAACGTCTTCAGGTCTGGCACAGTGTAGTACTTCTGACGAATATGAGAGTATTCACAACAGTCTACGAGAATGTGACTGACGGTGACAGCACAATCACATGGGATACAATATGGTCTCTCGTCACCATGAAGTAAGTAGGAATGGGTAAGGTAAGTGTGACCGATACGAGCCCTAGTCAGGACTAAATCGTCTCGTCGCTTTCTGGGGACTGCATTACTCACAGTTTCGACCGTTGGTTTAACTCGGTACAATTTGTTCTCGGGGAAAGAATCCCACAGTTCCTGCCACTTGGATTTTATGTAGCAGTTGATCTGAGGACGATAATCAGTGTGGGGATGTAGAGGTTGGTAACGTCCATCTGTAGGGCTTCTTTAGCTAGTGCGTCTGCCTTTTCATTTCCCCGTATGCCCACGTGACTCGGAACCCACGCAAGCACAACTGTTTTCTGCAGTCTCACCAAATTGGAGTAAGCCTCACGGAGAGCTATTATACAAGGGTGTTTTTGCTCATGGCCTTTAAGTGCTAAAAGGCTGGATAGGGAGTCTGTGAACACAATGAACTGGTGGCTGTCCGAGATTTCGATCAGATCGAATGCCATCTTAAGTGCCTGGAGTTCGGCAGTATATATTGATGCATCATCCGGCAGTCTGACTTGCAAGAATGCATCTCGGCCTTTCGCTGAAAATAACAGAACCTACCTATAAGTTCAAAGCATTACCATACCAATTATCTATGAAGAAAGATGTTATTCAATATCACAGTGAGCTACAGTAATCAAGACACTAATTAACAGAACAGTTTTGACATAAAGCAATATTGATGTACTCACATCTATGCATTACCACAGGTCCAAAGATTCATATCTAAAATCTGAGAAGTGTGAATGTTAAGGCAGTGGATAAAATCACCAAGTCCTACTTGACAAGTAGCAGATGACCGACCTCTTTAGCTAGCTTTTTACGTACGTAGAAACGGGCACGAAGAAACAAAGGAGAACTTAAACCTGACCGGACAAAAAAGTACAAAGGTGAACTATTTACAGAATTCTGTACATTGCGCTAGCAAACAAAATTTCTGCGATAACTATGTACAAAACCACCCCGAACCCAAACTAGTTACATAGGACCATTCACAATCTCACTAGGCAAAACTATTTACATACCCATTTACATCAACAGAAGAGTGTTCATGTTGAGTCTGTTCAATGCTTTTTGTAACTATGGGTGCTCCTTACGTGCTCCGGAACAAAACACCGGACGTGACATGAAACACAAGGACAACTATATACACCAGGCCAGCATTCATGTGGCCAACCCCCACTATTTACAGTATTATCAATGTGATGTGCTCTTTACATGCTTGTAGCCGGGCGGACCTAATGTGGAACAAAGCTAACCTATTTACACTGAACTACCAAAAAAAACTTTGTGGCATACATGGGCACAGACACAAACAGAACAGAAACCCCAAAAGAAAACGGGGACACAAAGGCAAAAACCATTCACACTAAATACTCTGACTGGGACCTTATCTTTTTAATCCGTGGGCTCGGTACGGGCGTCCCAGAGTGATGGGTTCCCCTGTCTGATACTTCGCCCGAAGCCGACCTCTTTAGTGCAAACTCTGGCCTCTCCCCCTCACACAAATTAAACCAACCCTCCCCCGAAGGTGGATCCTTTGGAGGAGGCTCTGAGGCACGCTCCCCGCCATCCGACATCGCCTAGTCTGAGGACAGATCGAGGTCCTCCTCTAATGTCATTATTTCAACCTGACTGGGTGCCGCTGCCAACGATGGCTTGATAGTCTTCCTCAGGAGTCCCAGTAACCCCCTCACACTGCTTAGAGGCAAGGAAGTCCTGCTCCACCTCAAGTGCCGCCTCCTCTAATTCCTGGGTTGAATATTGTGGGCCTGTTTGCGAGGGTTCAAGTGCCGACCCCACATCGTCACTGCTCATGTCAGTGCCGATGTGGGGGCAGGAACCAAACACATGTCCCTCCTCCCCACAGAGGTTGCACCGTACCTCGTTGGGACACTCTGCCTTGCCGTGCCCCAACTGCAAACATTTCCCACAGCGTCTGTTGGGACACGACTTGGCTTCGTGCCCCTCCTCTCCACATCTAAAACAGGTACGGGGCTGGCAAAAGTACCTAATGTGGGCCTTGGAACCCCCTATGAAGAGGAACGATGGAACGTTCCTCACCAGTTCCATACGGAACTGTCTCTTGCCATTAAATATACCTTTCAACTCACCCGCAGTATATTTACACCACCGCATTTCAGAGACAGTTCCGTATTGACTAAGAACCCTCGCAACCAGGCGCTGATCGACCTCGAAGGGAAGGTAAAGCACCGTCACCGCCACAGAGCGATCATATGGGGTGACAGTGAGCCCCTCTACCCCCTTCAGGCATGACACACCCTTAACACGGGCAGCATAGAGACTTAAACTTAAGGTCATACGTGTTTCGGGCCTCAAGCGCCTGCAACATCTCAATTTCTCCAATTTCGACACCATTGTCTTTTAACACAGTAAACGCCTGTGGGGGAGGGACACTCACCCCAGACGAAAACTCCAACTTAACAATTGTGCTATCCCGACCTCCGGGCATAGCAGCAGTTTGTGTGGCTCGAGGCCACGGAATGAAAAGAAAAAACTCTGACCAGGGTTTACAAAGGACAAAATTTAGGATGAAGCACGCTATAAGGTTTTAAGCACAATTGCAATAAATAGTATAGCTATCACACAGTGATACAAGTTGAGCACGGCAAAACGACGAGAGCGAAACGAAAACACGTCTGCTCTCGTCGAAGACCTGAACTCAGACCAGACCGACCTCTTTTGTATCAACTTCTAAAGTCTTGATTACTGTCTGACCCTAGCAGTGCAATGGTTGCCTTCAACTGCTATATTGTATCATCTAAAAGCCCAGTAGCTTCTGGTTTTTACACACATTATTATAAAGTTACAGTTTGTAAACAATCTGGTATTAGCTCTCTGCTGCCACAAGGAACTTAGAATATACAGTTACCAGGAGAACAGGTAACTTTGCAAGGAAGAGGTATTGTCAATTACAACTCACGCACTATGATGAATTATGATGCCAACCAGGGAGCTGTGCCAACAGACCTTCAACATCACCACGCACAATACAGAAATTGTTCATATATTGCCCAGCAGCTAAGCAGCTCCCTTTAAACTAACCTTTACAACCTCACAGGACTGACCTCTTGTAGACAGACAGTTTTAAAGAGAGTGTAGTATACAGAAAAATAGGTAGTAAAGTGATTTTGTGAGACTGGTAAAAATAGAGCCGTGGCACCAAAATTGGTCAGAAAGGTATCAAAAGTATCCTTCATCCCAAATTGGAGAAGTAATTTGTAATCTGCACATGCCAGTTGTCCTCCTGAGCAATTTTAAAGATAATTTTGTAATGCATCTAGGAGAAAACAGCATTTCAAAATATTTACAACTATGGCCTCAAATGACCCTTGGATGACCTTTGACCTACATTTTTTCACCCCGCTGGAAGCCCTTCATAAGTCGATTAACTAAAACCATGTTTGGTAAATATCAGACTCACAGGTGCAAAGCAATACCACATCAAAGGTATTTCCACCTTTTGACCTCTAATGACTTCGTATGACCTTGGATCAAAAATCTGTGTACAACCCTAAAGAACCACTGTGTAAGAAATATTATGACCAAATTTCAAGAACATACAGCGCTATTTGTGGGAGGAGATACGTTTTGAAGATATTCACATAACAGCCTTTAATGACCCCTAAATGACCTGTGACCTCAAATTCTTGAACATGACAAGTAGCCTAAAGTTCAACGACCAATGTGTCCAAGTTTCGTTAAAATCCGTCCATGAGTGTGCGCCTGAGAGCATTAAAGGCAATTGTGGACAGACATGATGGATGGATGGATGGGATGGATGGATGGATAGAGTGACGGTGGCGGATCAACATAGCTCAAATAGCTCTTTGAGCTGGTTTGAGCTGAAAATTACCTTTTATTATCATTAGAATTTATTAGTTTTGTAGTTTTATTTATGACACATTGATCAATGATTGGAGTTTTAAATATTATTAGTAGAAATTTAGAAAGGAGAAGTCATTTTTCCAAAAAAATAAAGGTCTCATTTTCTTTCACTCTCTGGCGTGAATAGATACTAACGTTAACTTTACACAGATCTTAATTCAATTCAAAGAAAGATATTAACGCTATAAGGCCCTAAGACTTACTTAACTGGATCTACAGCATCATGTACTAATTGTTCATCTGCCTCATGGATTGGCGACTTGTCTTTGACGAGTTCAGTTGGTAGCTTCATATCCCTGCAAATGACATCAAGATTTTAATGTTGTGTTCTTACATGCTTTTTTAAAAACAAAGAAATTCCACATTTCTGACATATTTTGAATGCTTTTTTCCATTATCTGGATGACAGGGGACATTAGCTCAACTGTTGATGTTTTAAAATGGTCTGTACTAAGCATGTAGAAACAATTGCATTGATATACGTAGTAAGTCTTGGGATAGTGCATAAAATTTAATCAACACTTGTTGCTGCGGTATTCTGCAAACGCAAAACTCACTTTCTGTACACTGTTACAGCATCTGCACGCTTCTCTTGGTTCAGTGTCTTCCTGTGGATCTGTTATTTTAGTTTCGCCCAGATGGACTTCCCTGGTCGGAAAAGTTGATCATGATCATGAGGGCCGGGTGATATGCATCACCATAAAACATCCTTGCGGGAGCTTCATCCTATGTAATGTTTACGCACCCAATCAGCCTACAGACAGAAGGGATTTTTTTACTACCCTTCCATTCTTCGTTCCTGGCTGTGCCCCTTGTATCCTAGCCGGAGACTTTAACTGTGTTCCCGACACACAGTTTGACAGAATGTCTACATGCACATCTTCGAGCTGTGGTCTCGGCATTGCGGAATTGGACATGTTCACAAAGAATCATAACATGGTTGACGTTTGGAGAGTGCAACATCCCGGATTGGCGGTGTTCACTTGGCACCGCCCTGATGGCACGGTGCCTCAAGGTTGGACCGGGTGTACTCTCCACCTACTCTGTCACCGAGTGATTGTGAAGTTGTGGCATGTCCAATTTCGGACCATGATGCAGTTACTGTCTCCTTCCAACCCCCAGAGTCATGGCCAGCAGGGAGGGGGTTCTGGAAAATTTTGAGATGCAAGTTATCAAGGATCTCCTCATCAGAACAGTCCTTGATATCCAGGCATCTGATCACTCCTTTAGAGCTGTTGAGTGACCTGTGAGGGGTTACCTGAACAGGGACATCCACCAGTACCTTGGTCTTAAGTAAGTTGTTTGCTTGGGTAGAACGGCTAACTTCAATAAGGTCTCCAGAACAAAGCCTCTTAATAGATTTAGGGGTGCCGAAAACACCCTCAACACCTTTGTTTACCGCGAACGGAGACAGTTTTGAGAGGGTCTTGTCGTCACCACTACTGGAGACTACAAGGAACTAAGGCCAAGTAGGAGCGGCTTCGGGTTCAGAGCTGGACCCAGAGTCGCCCCTGAAACATTTGTTACCAAGTTTTTCAGAATTTGGGAAATCCATAGTGAAAAATTAAATTTCATCACTGGTGCTTCCCACCCACCACGGAGACCAACAAGGGGACATCAAAGGTAAGTGGAAAAATACATCACGAACCCGATGCCAGGGATACACCAGTGATATACTCAAGGCCATGAAATGAATCAATAACCCCGATTGACCTGATTAAGCAGCCGCTTTCTGAGGAAACCACTTTTCTGATACACACAAGCGAAGTCCACTTGGTGACGAGTACATGGCAAGTTAGTGCTACTATGTTAATAAACGAAAGTTGAAAAGCAGTCAAGTGAAGATCTCAGGGCATGACAGCACCAGCCAATTCACTGAACCAGGCTAATTCAACCTCCCGACTAGGTGAATTTGAGGCCAAAGTGGTGTGTTGCCAGGACCAAACCGCATCTACAGCATTCACTCAACCACCAGGACCCTCTCCTCCGACACGGGTCGCGGCTCACAGCAAACAAGTCGTCCCTGTTGGTCGCCTCTTACGACATGCTGGGAAAGCAGCCGGCCTATTCTATTCATCCCCGTACCCGCAGGGGAGTGGGGGCAGGTGTTGGGGTCCACTTGCTTCGGTGCGGGCGGGCCGAGTGATAGTCAATTTCGATATACATTTATTAAAGTCCTAAATTATCATGAAAGGTACTTGAAAGAGGAATAAGAAGAGATTAGTAAAAATTAGCTGTTGTTTCAAAATAAGTTTGGAGGGACTGCTCTTGCCCTTAAAATAAACTTGGTGTTTCGGTGGAGTTTAGTTCAGGTCTTCGTCGAGAGCAGACGTGTTTTCCTCGAGCTGTCGTCGTCTGCTCGTGCTGAATTTAGTGCTGAGTTTGGTGATTGCACTTAGTAGCATACTACATACCACGGTTGTGTACGTAGAAACGGGCACGAAGAAACGAAGGAGAACTTACTCTGAACTATTTACAGAAGTCTGTACATTTACGCTAGCAAACAAAATTTCTGTGATAACTATGATCAAAACCACCCCAAACCCAAGCCAATTACGTAGGACTATTGACAGTCACAATATTTACAAATTACTATCACCCGGCCCGCCCTCACCGAAACAAGTGGACCCTAACACCTGCCGAATGTCGACCTTGGCAAACGGACGAAGTCAGCCTCCACCCTCAGCTTAATCTCTGTCCACACCGACGCCAGGACGTCAGCGGGCCTCCCCTCTCCCCTAATCACAATATTACACCGGTCTCTCCAGCAGGCCAGCTTTATGGAGGCCGAAACAAAGGTAAGTATCCCGCGAATACTTGTACTGCATGGCGGGGGTGATAGACCATACAAAGCGTAGTCCTGGCTGACCGCCCAGGTGTTACAAAACGTGAGGCGATCAGCCAGGGCTTGAAACCACTCCCAGAGGATGGCCACAAAACCACACTGCCAAAACACATGGGGCACACTCTCCCACCTTGTGCATCCAGTACGGGGGCAAATGCCATCTCCAAGACGCCACCGAAGGTGCTTGAGATTCGTTACGATGGCGTCGTGTGCGATCCGCCACAGTAGGTCTCGCCGGCGGTGATCGAGTGACCTGCTGTGGACTACACGCCACACTTGCGGCCCTGACGCATTGTCGTTGGGTTGGACCTGACCAACCAAGTCATCAAAAATGGCCCGGTACAGGTCCCCCGCACTGGACTGCGAAACGTCCCCAACAGTTGAAATGATACTCTATTTGATGGCCCCCTGTGGGCTGGGGGTTGTAGAATATGCCCACGGTATTCCCCGCCTGTCGTAAGAGGTGACTAAAGGGGAGGACTTCTACTGTATTTGAAGTGTATTTAAAACCAAACCTGAGTCGTATTTATCTAGTTGGCACTATATAACACATTCGTGTTGGTGTGTCGTTAAATCTTAACTAACTAAACTGACCTGACCGACCGACCGACTACTGACTGACTAACTACTCTATTTGATGACACCAAACCGAAAATACCCCTATTGCCAGGAAGTCAGATCTGCTGGAATTAAAACCCCCGTTGAAATGAAAAAGTTAATCTGCTCACAGCTGACACAGAAGAAACATCCTTCTGAAGATGAGAAGTATGACATTGATAGAGCTACCGTCTGGCATGGGTTAGAAGATGTCTATAGAGACTGTCCGGTTAGAACGACAGAAAAGACTATCACTGGATGATGCAGCTGCTCTCATGAAGAAGGATGGTGTCCCATCCAACACTGATGTTGTGCAGCTGAAATTCAGTCAGTCCACAGCTGTGGAAGAGTATGATCACAAGTGTGCAGTTGGTGTAACTCCACCAGTGAAACTCAAAACCAGTCACCCCTGTCGACTACCCCCGTAATGATGGGACCAATGCATGCGCATTCCTCTCTGTGAAGATAGCAGATATGCTGTTGGCCGAGCATTCAGCAGATGAGATCACTATTGCTGCATCTGTTGATGACATCAATCTAAATTTGCCTGCAAGAGTAAATGCTCACCGAGACATTAGCAACCTGTATGATCTCATGGAAGCATATGCAGTTCTTAAGCTAGCAGACACTTATAACTAATTCCTATGAATTATCGGAGGAGTTACTATCGCAGATTCCAGTCTTCTCTTGTCAGGGTAGAAAAGCTCTCCACACAAGGCTCTGTCTTCTTGGACAAAACGACTGCAGCTGTTCATGTCAGTGATCCTTTAGTGTTAACTATCGGATGCCATAGCTCTCACCCATACATCATCGATACCCAACCCGTGTCAAGGGCCCTGGAAATGGCACAGGTCTTACACTGATGGGCAAAGACAACTCTTCAGATGTATGAATGTCTCTCTGTGTGTGGCTATGGCAGCGCCTGAGTGATGGAGGAGTCAAGTTAGGTGGACTGCGGTCACTGACGGTTATGATGCCACAGTCAAGGTTGGGGGTTTAACGACACACCAACACGAATGTATTATATAGTGTCAGCTACATAAAAAGGTAATGGGTTAAAATCACCTAAAAGGAAAAAAGATTGGGCAAAATTCTACTAAAATGTCTAGACAAAAGCAAATGTGGGAGTCATGATAAAATTTCCTGTGAAGGTTATTCTTTAAAAAAGTCCAAAATGAGGGAAGAATCTGTCTGCTCAAATAGTTTTCAGGTCTTGCACAGCATAGTACTTCTGACGAATATGAGAGTATTCGCAACAGTCAACGAGAATGTGACAGACGGTGACAGCACAATCACAGGGTATACAATATGGTCTCTCATCCCCGTGAAGTAAATAGGCATGGGTAAGGTAAGTGTGACGGATGCGAGCCCTAGTTAGGACTAAATCATCTCTCCGTTTACTGGGGGCTCCATGCCCCCCAGTTCCGATCGTTGATTTAACTCGGTACAATTTGTTTTTGGGAAAGGAGTCCCACAGTTCTTGCCATTTCGATTTTACAAAGCCATTGATCTTAGGGCGCTAATAAGTGTGAGGCAAGTAGAGATTCGTGACATCCATCTCTAGGGCTTCTTTAGCAAGTGCATCGACTTTTTCATTTCCTTGTATGCCCACGTGACTAGGCACCCACGCTAGCACAACTTTATTTCTGTAGTTGAACCAAACTTGGAGTAAGCTTCACGGAGAGCTGTTGCTGAAGGATGTTTTAGCTCATGGCCTTTCAGTGCTAAGAGACCTGATAGTGAGTCCCGGTGGAGTTAGTTAGATGGGGTTTTAACGACACACCAACACGAATGTGTTATATAGTGTCAGCAAGATGAAAAAGGATTGGGCAAAACTCTACTAAAGGGTCCAGACAAGCAAATGTGGGAGTCATGTCAAAATTTCCCCGTGGAGCAAATAAGCATTGGTTAGGTAAGTGTGACCTATGCGAGCCCTAGTCAGTGCCAAATCATATCTCCGTTTTGTGGGGGCTGCACTACCGACAGTTCCGACCGTTGGTCAAGGTGAGTGTTTTACAGATACAGAAAACTGTCCTGTTTAAAAACCGGCTATCCAAGCTTACTTGAGTTCTAGCATCAGGACATCAAAACCCTGTCAGATAGAAAACCCACCCAGAAAACAGCTAAAAAATGTTGAGTATGCCAGTGGGTGGAGGGATTGGGGTGCACATGTGGAAGAATAAAATTGCACACAAAAGCACTAT
Source organism: Holothuria leucospilota (assembly GCA_029531755.1). NCBI lineage: Eukaryota > Metazoa > Echinodermata > Holothuroidea > Aspidochirotida > Holothuriidae > Holothuria > Holothuria leucospilota. The sequence continues at coordinate 56,102 of JAIZAY010000175.1, read as the reverse complement.
TAGTGTAGTTTAGTATTTTGAATGGAGTGAAGGTGTTTTTTTTTTTTTTTTCCAACAATTAGTGTACCGGTTTTGTTTTCTATGAAGATAAGTCAAAATCTCAGTCATGGGACTGTGATTAGAGCATTTTACTTGGAGCCGGGAGATCCATGAACCAGTGACAAAATGAGCTGTACAACAACTAACTGCAACTGTGCACAGTTGCTTCCTGGATGAGTGAAGGAGCACACATAATCTATGGCACAGGGTGGGAGAGTGTGCCACATGTGTTTTGGCAGTGTGGCTTTGTGGCCCTCCTCTGGGAGTGGTTTCAAGCTCTGGCTGATCGCCTCACGTTTTGTAACACGTGGGCGGTCAGCCAGGACTACCCTTTGTATGGTCTGTCACCCTCGCCATGCAATACAAGTGTTCGCGGGATACTTACCTTTGTTTCGGCCTCCATAAAGCTGGCCTTGTGGAGAGACCGGTGTAATATTGTGTTTAGGGGAGAGGGGAAGCCTGCGGACGTCGTCCTGGCGTCGGTGAGGACGGAGATTAAGCTGAGGGTGGAGGCCGACTTCGTCCGTTTGCCAAGGTCGACGTTCGGCAGGTGTTGGGGTCCACTTGTTTCAGTGCGGGGGGGGGGGGGGCCGGGTGATAGTTAATTTGTAAATATTGTAAATATTGAAATTGTAAAGTCCTTCGTGATTGGCTTGGGTTTGGGGTGGTTTTGTACATAGTTCTATGGCATGATATAAGCCTGTGTTAAATAGAAAGTAGAACGAACTTTTTATTAGAATAACTCCAGAATGAACAGTTCTTAACATAAAATGCCAACCCATGTACCATTTAATTCCTACAATCTTGCCATCTGTACACTCTGGCCAACCATAGGTGGTGCTCCACTGAAAATTCATCTTCACAATGATCAACTTTTAAATCATTTACCCCCAAATCACGGGACCCTGCGTGGCTCAGTGTGCCATTTGAGCAATTTATTCTTTCCACACGTGTACCATGTATTTGTTTTCTGGTTCGGTTCTCATGAGAAGCACGACAATTCAATTAAACATCTTTTTCTCTACAAATTTTAAATGTGGACATTATCATGCCATGTCATTATCAGATCATGTTACTGTACATTGTAACTAATGCCACCAAGCTCCGGGAAATCAGATATATTAGATTTTGCACAAATTCAAATGCCTTGTTTGCATTTCACGTAAGGATGAATTAATTACTTCTTAAATACGATAGCGTCGGCTGATTTCTCGGTCAAACTTCTGGGCAAACCAATTACCTTGTTTAAATGGAGCCCGGTACGGTACCCTATCAGTGTTGCGAGTAAGCGACTCGAGAGCTTAAGTGCCTCCAGTATGCTGACGACGTCACATACGTAGTCTCCGACCTAGCTTCCTTCAGGGCCCTTACGGGCACGCTGTCTACCTTTCAAAGAGCGACAGGTGCCAGACTTGTGTTTTCATAATGTGATTTGCGTCAAACATGTATGACCTGTGACCTTTGTTGTTGTTTACGCCATTTTCCTGACTAAACGTGGTATTCATAAAACTCCCGATATTACGCCAAATAAATGTCGAAACTAACAGTGACCGTCTTCCGAGTATTCAATATGGCGGCAGCGGAAACTGGACACACTGAGATAGTTTTAGAGAACAATTGGGAAATCAAAAAGAGCAGAATCCGGCGGTAAAAACTCAACCCCCAAGCGCTCGTTGGGACATCACGGAGCCAAGCCTATGTGCAGGTATAACATTAATAGTACACTATAGACTATTGGAGTGCTGGGTACGAGTACATAGACCTTACCTATTACGTACCTCGCCCGATGAAAACAAGGCTAGCTAAAAACCTCACAGTAGTACTATTAGTAGTAGCCTACCGTTATTGGGCCGATAAGCAGCAATACAGAGATTATCGATTCCAGGCGTTAGCCTAGCAGAAACGGGCTACGTCAATTAGTTAGTTAGGTGGGACTTAACGACACATCAACACAAATGTGTTATGTAGTGTCAGCAAGATAAAAACGGTAAAACTAAAGAGAAACTGTTGGGAAAAATCCTAAAAGTCTAGACAAGATCAAACGCGGGAGTCATGTCAAAACTTCCTGTAAAGGTTACTTTCTTTGAGAAAGTCCAAAATGAGAGACGGATCTATGTGCTCGAACAATGTCTTCAGGTGTGGCACAGTGTAATACTTCTGACGAATATGGGAGTATTCATAGCAGTCGACGAGAATGTGACTGACGGTGACATCACAATCACAGGGGATACAATATGGTCTTTCATCCCCGTGTAGCAAATAAACATGGGTTAGGTAAGTGTGCCCGATGCAAGCCCTAGTCAGTACCAAATCATCTCTCCGTTTTCTGGGGGTTGCATTACCCACAGTCCCGACCGTTGGTTTGACCTGGTATAATTTGTTCTCAGGGAAAGAGTCCCACAGTTCCTGCCAACGGGCTACGTCAAAAGGTCAAATTTGATGACTGTTACAGAACACCAAAAGGGCTTCAATCTGAGGGTTAGTTAGATGGCATTTTACGACACACCAACACGATTGTGCCAAAAGGCAACACCACGCCCGAAGGCAACACTACGCCCGAAGGCAACAGCACTTAAAAAGCACCGGGGCAAATACAGGTGCACCTTGCCCAAGGGTGCCCCAGAGGCAGGCAGGCAGGCAGGCAGGCAGGCAGGTGCCACAACCGGATTGCAGTTTAAAGTCCTACCCAGGTCTCTCATCTCCGTGAAGTAAATAGGCATAGGTAAGGTAAGTGTGAGGGTTAGTTAGATGGGATTTTACGACACACCAACACGACTGTGTTATATAGTGTCTGCTAGAAAAGAAAAAAGGTGCAATGTTGGGGTAAAAAAAAAAGCGGGGTCAAATTCCACTAAAGGGTCTAGGCAAATGCGGGAGTCATGTCAAAAATTTTTATACAGTTTACTTTCCTTGAGAAAGTCCAAAATAAGGAAAGGGTGTGTTAAAATAGTTTTCAGGTCTGGCACAGCGTAGTACGTCTGTCGAATATGGGAGTATTCATAACAGTCAACGAGAGCTTTTTACGTACGTAGAAACGGGCACGAGGAAACAAAGTAGAACTTAAACCTGACCGGACAAAAACATAACTCTGAACTATTTACAGAATTCTATACATTGCGCTAGCAAACAAAATGTCTGTGATAACTATGTACAAAACCACCCCAAACCCAAGCCAATTACGTAGGACTATTTGCAATCTCAATATTTACAATATTTACAAACTAACTATCACCCGCCCCCCCCCCCCCGCACTGAAACAAGTGGACCCCAACACCTGCCGAACGTCGACCTTGGCAAACGGACGAAGTCGGCCTCCACCCTCAGCTTAATCTCCGTCCTCACCGACGCCAGGACGACGTCCGCAGGCTTCCCCTCTCCCCTAAACACAATATTACACCGGTCTCTCCACAAGGCCAGCTTTATGGAGGCCGAAGCAAAGGTAAGTATCCCGCGGAAACTTACTCCGCATGGCGGGGCTGACAGACCATACAAAGCATAGTCCTGGCTGACCGCCCAGGTGTTACAAAACGTGAGGCGATCAGCCAGAGCTTGAAACCACTCCCAGAGGAGGGCCACAAAGCCACACTGCCAAAACACATGGGGCACACTCTCCCACCCTGTGCATCCAGTGCGGGGGCAAATGCCATCTCCAAGACGCCACCGAAGGCGCTTGAGATTCGTTACGATGGCGTCGTGTGCGATCCGCCACAGCAGGTCACGCCGGCGGTGATCGAGTGACCTGCTGTGGACTACACGCCACACTTCCGGCCCTGACGCATAGTCGTTGGGTTGGACCTGACCAACCAAGTCATCAAAAATGGCCCGGTACTGGTCCCCCGCACTGGACTGCAAAACGTCCCCTACAGTTGACATAATACGTAGTGTTTCCCTCATCTGACAGTATGCCTTCGTTGGCCTCCAACTGTGAGGTACACTGTTGCTAAACAGGGTGGGAAAGAGCCAACGGAATGATAATCCACCCCAATAACGGACAAAGTAGGCAAACGGCATCTGGCTGTCGACGGCACTAAAAACACATTTGGTCAGGAGAAAACGGAGCTTTGAAGGAAAGTGCACAAGGCCCAATCCCCCCTGCCTAGGAACCTGGTACACAACTTTTCTTCTGACCAGCTCCGTTTTCCCTGACCAAAGAAACCTAAAAACGGCCCTCTCGAGTCGCACCAGGACACCCTCTGAGCTGCCAGAACAGTGCCCGGGTACCACTGACAAGAGAGGGTAAACGAAACGATTGATAACTGTTACCTTCCCCAACAGACTAATGTAGCGATCGCCAAAATCCTTCAACCTAGCTTCCACCAGGTCCACTTTCTCATTCCAGGTAAGTGACTCGGGTGAACCGTAACCAAACCATATGCCATTGATTTTTATGGCGTCGTCAACCCATGATGCCGCGAAGGGCAGTTGTTTCGACCGCCACTTACCTAGACGGAGTCCTTTGGTCTTGGTGGGGTTCAGTCTGGCACCTGTCGCTCTTTGAAAGGTAGACAGTCAACGAGAATGTGACTGACGGTGACAGCACAATCACAGGGTGTACAATATGGTCTCTCATCCCCGTGAAGTAAATAGGCATGGGTAAGGTAAGTGTGACCGATGCGAGCCCTTGTCAGAACTAGATCATCTCTCCGTTTACTGGGGCCTCCATGTTTCCCAGTTCCGACCGTTGGTTTAACTCTGTACAATTTGTTTTCGGGAAAGGAATCCCATAGTTCTTGCCATTTCGATTTTACAAAGCCATTGATCTTAGGGCGGTAGTCAGAGGGTAACCAGGCCCAAAATTGAAAGGAGTTTTAAGATTTCGAAATGTTTGTGGAAGCAGCCCGTTCAGAGAAAAATGACAAACAAAAAGAGTACCTCTTAATGAATCTGGCAGGAAGAGATGTCATAGAGAAAGCTAGAAGCTTTACTTACGATGCAGCAAGGTGAGAATCCAAAGAAAAGCTGAGTACCTTGATGGAAAAGTTCGACACTTTATGTACTCCAGACAAAAATCTCACTACGGAGAGATATGCGTTTAATAGCCGCAACGAAAAGGTTAGTTAGATAGGGGTTTAACGACACACCAACACGAACGTGTTATATAGTGTCAGCTAGAAAAAATTAGGGTAAAGGTAAGGTGAAATCACTTAAAAGGAAGAAAGACTGGGCTGTGGGGTCATGTCAAAATTGTGACATCCTTCATTAACCCTTTAAACATGTCTAAAAATTCAGAATACTTTGTGTCAATAAAACTTCCTTGGTTGACACTGTCTATTTGAGCAACCATACCTAGTTCAACACTTGTTTTCCTGCTAAGAAGTGGAACCTTCTGCTTTGCAATTACATAAATCTTGTCTTCAACTTCAATTGACTTGTACATAAATTTATATTTGCAGTTCCCAATCATTTCAATGGAGTCTGACCTGGACCACTTTTTATCTGAATCAGACAATCTGAGGTTCTGAATAATATCATATGGCTCTCCGATCACATTTACTCTAGCCCCTGTATCAATCTTAAACTCAGTAAGGTCTTCGTTGACCTGGCCTTTAGCCAGCCAGTCAGCATGTGCGCTTTTTAAGTGCATCGAAACGGCACATACAGACAAAAAATAAACTCAAACCGGATCGGGCAGAAACAAAAACAAACTATTTACACACTACTAAATCAAACAGAAAATTATGTTCATTGCAGTAATAGAACTATATATACAGATATTTTCATACTTTTTGCAACGACATAAGTACTTTACAGACCAACCTCCTTCCAGCCACCCCAAACCAATATTACAACCCCTTGTAACGGCACAGATAAACTGTACATAAACATAGATATTTACATACTATTTACAGCAACTTAAATACCTTACAGACCAACCTCCTTCCAGCCACCCCAAACCAATATTTCCAACCCCTTGTAAGGGCACAGATATGTATACATATACATATTTACAACATATTTACAACTGAAGTACCTCAGAAGCCACATATGTACAAACACAGTACTATTTACACATTACAGTCAATTCATATTTACAAAATCAATATTTACAAGTTGACTGCCACCCGGTCCGCCCTCACTGAAACAAGTGGACCCCATCGCCTACCGAACGCCGACCTTGGCAAACGAACGAAGTCGGACTCAACCCTCAGCCTAACCTCCGCCCTCACCGACGCCAGTACGACATCAGCAGGCCTCCCCACCCCCCTAAATACAATATTACATCGGTCTCTCCATAAGGCCAGCTTTATGGAGGCCGAAACAAAGGTAAGTATGCCCTGAACACTTGCATTGCATGGCGGAGGTGAGAGACCATACAAAGCATAGTCCTGGCTGACCGCCCAGGTGTTGCAAAACGTTAGGCGATCAGTCAGGACTTGAAACCATTCCCAGAATAGGGCCACATGGTCACACTGCCAAAACACATGTGGCACACTCTCCCACTTTGTGCATCTTATACGGGGGCAAACGCCATCTCCAAGACGCCACCGAAGGCGCTTGAGATTAGTTACGATGGCGTCATGTGCGATTCGCCACAACAGGTCTCGCCTGCGGTAATCTAATGACCTGCTGTGGACTACGCGCCACACATCCGGCCCTGAGGCATAGTTGCTGGATTGGATCTGGCCAACCAATTTATCAAAAACAGCCCGGTATAGGTCCCTTGCACTTGACTGCGAAACGTCCCCCACTGTTGACATAATACGGAGCGTGTCCCTCATTTGACTGTATGCCCCCGTGGGTCAGCATTATTGACTTCTCCTTAAAAACGTATCTTAAATTTCGTTTACTGTTTTCTTTGTGCTGCCTTTTATTTTCACTTTTTCCAGGATCACTGGGTTTACTACGGCATACCGCGAAATGGCCAATTTTGTGGCATTTGAAATACACCTTGCCATCTGCTGGGCATTCATGTCTTTTGTGCATCACATTTTTGCCCCACCACTTACAATTGTTACTACCCCGTTTAGAAGACCTGTGGTTGTGACCCGACTTGGACTCCAATGTACCTTTACTTTTACTACTGAACTGCTTCTTACCAACATAGTATACACTTTCAGTTACTTTGACGAAACTCTTTAAATCTGTCTCTGTTCTCTCATATACACTACACAACTCTACAGCTTTTTCTAGTGTCAATTTTGTTTCTCTGAGTGTCTTACGCAAACTTTTATTCCTTAAACCACACACAATGCGATCTGTGAGAAGCGAATCTTTGAAATTTCCGAACTTACATGTATTTGCCAAATCCCTGAGACAGGCAATGTGCATACTCAATGGCTCCCCCTCCTTTTCGCTGCGGCCCCCAGAAAACGGAGAGATCATATAATTTGGTGCTGACTAGGGGTCGCAAAGGTCACACTTGTGGGTAATGCAACCCCCAGAAAACGGAGAGATGATTTGGTACTGACTAGGGCTCGCATCGGGCACACTTACCTAACCCATGTTTATTTGCTACACGGGGATGAAAGACCATATTGTATCCCCTGTGATTGTGATGTCACCGTCAGTCACATTCTCGTCGACTGCTATGAATACTCCCATATTCGTCAGAAGTATTACACTGTGCCACACCTGAAGACATTGTTCGAGCACATAGATCCGTCTCTCATTTTGGACTTTCTCAAAGAAAGTAACCTTTACAGGAAGTTTTGACATGACTCCCGCGTTTGATCTTGTCTAGCCTCTTAGGACTTTTCCCAACAGTTTCTCTTTAGTTTTACCGTTTTTATCTTGCTGACACTACATAACACATTTGTGTTGATGTGTCGTTAAGTCCCATCTAACTAACTAACCCATGCTTATTTGCTCCAGGGGATGAGAGACCATACTGTATCCCCTGTGACTATGCTGTCACCGTCAGTCACATTCTCGTTGACTGCTATTAATACTGGAATATTGGTCAGAAGTATTACACTGTGCCAAACCTGAAAACGTTGTCTGAGCACACAGACCCTTCTCTCATTTTGGGCTTTCTCAAAGAAAGTAACTTTTACAGGAAATTTTGACATGACTCCCACATTTGCTTTTGTCTAAACATTGTAGTAGAATTTTGCCCAATCTTTCTTCCTTTTAAGTGATTCCACCTCACCTTTACCCTTTTTTTATCTAGCTGACACTATATAACACGTTCGTGTTGGTGTGTCGTTAAACCCCTATCTAACTAACCTTTTCGTTGCGGCTATTAAACGCATATCTCTCCATTGTGAGATTTTTCACTAGAGTACACAAAGTTTCGAACTTTTCCATCAAAGTACTCAGCTTTTCTTTGGATTCTCCCCTTGCTGCATCGTAAAGCTTCTAGCTTTCTCTATGACATCTCTTCCTGCCAGATTCAGTAAGAGGCACGCTTTTTGTTTGTCATTTTTCTCTGAATGGGCTGCTTCCACAAACATTTCGAAACCTTTAAACTCCTTCCAATTTGGGCCTGGTTACCCTCAGATACCCTCTGATTACCGCCCTAAGATCAATGGCTATTGTATCGAAATGGCAAAAACTATGGGATTCCTTCAAATTGTACAGAGTTAACCAACGGTCGGAACTGGGAAACATGGAAACCCCAGTTTGGGTTCCCGAAGAGAGTGGACGATCGTTCCGGCTCGTTCGATCTCTTTGGGAAGTTTTGTTTTAGTTACGTGTAATACTGTAAGTAAACTGTTAATAGTGATTTGAATGTAACAAGTGGACCCCCCCCCATGTCCCCCTGCGCTGTGGTTGTCTTGGGACGTGTTGTTGCCTTCGGGTGTGTTTGTTGCCTTTGGGCGTGTGTTGTTTTGAGATTGTGTTGTTGGGTCGGTGGTGGGTGTGGTGGTGGTTTCTGTTGGTGATAACAAAGACTCCAAGCAGCCGTACCGGAGCTGCAGTGTCCTCGCTGGTCGGGGGGGGGGGGGCTTTTTAAGTGCAACGAAACGGCACATCGAAACAAAAACTCATACCGGATCGGGCAGAAACATAAATGCAAACTGTTTAGAAACAACTATATCAAACAGAAAATTATGTTCATTACAGTAATAGAACTATATGTACAGATATTTACATACACATATATACATATACACATATATACAACTAAGTACCTCACAAGCCACATATGTACAAACACAGTCCTATTTACAAATCACAGAAGTTCCATATTTACAAAATCAATATTTACAAGTTAGCTGCCACCCGGTCCGCCCTCACTGAAACAAGTGGACCCCATGGCCTACCGAACGCCGACCTTGGCAAACGAACGAAGTCCGACTCCGCCCTCACCGACGCCAGGACGACATCAGCAGGCCTCCCCACCCCCCTAAGTACAATGTTACATCGGTCTCTCCATAAGGCCAGCTTTATGGAGGCCGAAACAAAGGTATGTCCTGAACACTTGTATTACATGGCGGAGGTGAAAGACCATACAAAGCATAGTCCTGGCTGACCGCCCAGGTGTTACACAACGTTAGGCGGTCAGTCAGGACTTGAAACCATTCCCAGAATAGGGCCACATAGTCACACTGCCAAAACACATGTGACACACTCTCCCACTTTGTGCATCTAGTGCGGGGGCAAATGCCATCTCCAAGACACCACCGAAGGCGCTTGAGATTAGTTACAATGGCGTCATGTGCGATTCGCCACAACAGGTCTCGCCTTCGGTAATCTAATGATCTGCTGTGGACTACACGCCACACTTCCGGCCCTGAAGCAAAGTGGTTGGATTGGACCTGGCCAACCAATTCATCAAAAACAGCCCGGTATAGGTCCCTTGTACTTGACTGCGAAACATCCCCCACTGTTGACATAATACGGAGGGTTTCCCTCATTTGACTGTATGCCCCCCGTGGGTCTCCAGCTGTGGGGTGCTTTTTAAGTGCATAGAAACGGACACTCTCAACCAGCAAGAACACAACCATGAACTACTTACAATCGTTTACCTTACACCAAGCTAGCAAAACAAAATTTCTGTGGCCAACAAATACGACACCTCCAGCCCCAACAACACACGCCAGAAGGCAGCAACACACACCCGAAGGCAACAACAAACATCCGAAAGCAAGAACGCCCGAAGGCAACACCACGCCCGAAGGGTCTCCAGCTGTGGGGTTCACTGTTACTAAACAGGGAGGCAAAGAACCGACGGAATGATAATCCCCCCCCCCCCCTTATAACGGACAAAATAGGCAAAAAGCATTCTGCTGTCCACAGCACTGTAAACACACTTGGTCAGTAGAAAACGGAGCTTGGAAGGAAAATGCACAAGGCCCAACCCTCCGCGCCTAAGATCCTGGTATACCACCCCTCTTCTAACCAGCTCCGTCCCCCTTGACCATAAAAAACTAAACACAGCCCTCTCGAGTCGCGCAAAGACACCCTCTGGAGCAGCAAGAACAGTGCCCGGATACCACAAGAGAGGGTAAATAAAACGATTGATAACTGTTACCTTTCCCAACAGGCTAATGTGGCGATCGCCGAAGTCCTTCAACCTAGCCTCCACTAGGTCCACTTTCTCATTCCGGGTAAGTAACTCGGGTAAACCATAACCAAACCATATGCCATTGATCTTTATGGCGTCGTCTACCCATGATGCCGCGAAGGGCAGTTTTTTCGACCGCCACTTACCTAGACGGAGTCCTTTGGTCTTAGTGGGGTTCAGTCTGGCACCTGTGGCTCTTTGAAAGTTAGACAACGTGCCAGTAAGGGCCCTGAAGGAAGCTAGGTCGGAGATTACGGATGTGACATCGTCAGCATACTGAAGGCACTTAACTTCAGCACCACCAGGTATGTGAAATGGTCGAAACAAAGGCTCAACTTCTCTTGCAAGGGATTCACTAAACAATACATAGAGTAGAGGTGATAGGGGGTACCCCTGCCGTACCCCACGATGGACTCTGAAGGGGTCCGACGGTAGGCCATTGACGTTAACCCGACTATATACGCTATTATACAATAGGGAGGTCCATTTAACAAAAACTGGATTCAAACTAAACTTCTGCAAAATTTTAAAGAGGAATCCGTGATCAACCATGTCGAAGGCCTCCTGATCGCGGGAGACAAGCGCACATGGAAGATCACGGTCCATCACGTATTCAGCTAAGTCCGGCACCAACCAGAAGTTCTGCTGAATACTGTGTCCCCGCACCGCACATGTCTGAAAGGACCCTACAAGATCCGGCATAACTGTGCCTAGCCTGTTACAAAGGGCTTTCGCCAGAATCTTGTAGTCTACATTTAACAGGGTGATTGGCCGTTTATTTTTCGGTTGGGCAACAAAGTTATCACGCCTGTGCGCTGCGAGGGGCTCAATGAGCCAGCAAGGAAAGCAGAGACGAATACATCGCGGAGATCTTGTCCAACGGTACCCCAGAAGCGTTTATAGAATTCCACCGGAATACCGTCGGACCCAGGCGCCTTTCCGCCTTCGCCACTGCCTTCCAGAGTTCGTCAACAGTCAACAGGGAACCCAGTTCATCGTTCTGATCTCTAGATGGGGTCTTATCAATATTATCTTACAGGGACATTTGAAGGCCTTCATCGACATCTGCCTGAGTATATAGCTGCTCATAGAAGCTTTTAAATACTTCTACGATGTCGAGAGGGTCCTTATGTACCACACCGTGGACGTCACGGACTCTTTTTATGCGGCGGTCGATGGCATACTTTGTGACGTCCCGGTAGAACTTGATGGTTGGTTTTTCCTCCGCCTCCACGCAATGCACGCGAGCACGAACGCGGGCCCCGTGTAGTTTTTTATCAAGATACTGCTGGATTGCGTGAAGTGCGGAGGGGTCCCCATTCCTCTCCCTAGAGCAAAGTGAGAGGAACTCCTCCCTTCTTCGACGAGCTCTTGCTACACAGTATTCAACTGTAAAATGTTTGATGCGGGACTTAACGTCGTCCCACCACTATAAATCCGTTGAAAAGGCAGGCCTCAAATGTTCGCCACCCTTCGTACCTGGCCTTAAACTGTTTGCAATATTCAGCCTCCGTTAGAATATCTGTGTTCATTTTCCAGAACCCCCTCCCTGCTGGCCATGACTCTGGGGGTTGGAAGGAGACAGTAACTGCATCATGGTCCGAAATTGGACATGCCACAACTTCACAATCACTCGGTGACAGAGCAGGTGGAGAGTACACCCGGTCCAACCTTGAGGCATCCGTGCCATCAGGGCGGTGACAAGTGAACATGGCCAAGCCGGGATGTTGCACTCTCCAAACGTCAACCATGATTCATCGTGAACATGTCCAATTCCGCAATACCGACACCACAGCTCGAAGATGTGCATGTAGACATTCTGTCGAACTGTGTGTCGGGAACACAGTTAATTCTCCGGCTAGGATACAAGGGGCACAGCCAGGAACAAGGTTTAGGGTGGCCGGGGGGGGGGGGAGGTTGGTTTGTGGGGCATTGGGTTGTCAGTGTGTGTGTGGTTCTATTGTTGTAATGAACATAATTTTCTGTTTGATTTGGTGGTGTGTGGATAGTTTTGCCTTTATGTTCCTGTCCGATCCGGTTTGAGTATTTGTTTTTTGTTTGTATGTGCCGTTTCGATGCACTTAAAAAGCACAAGGATGGAAGGGTAGTAAAAAATCCCTTCTGTCTGTAGGCTAATTGGGTGCGTAAACATTACATAGGATGAATGTTCCCGCAAGGATGTTTCATAATGATGCATATCACCCGGCCCTCATGATCGTGATCAACTTTTTCGACCAGGGAAGTCCATCTGGGTGAAACTAAAATAACAGATCCGCAGGAAGACACGGAACCAAGGGAAGCGTGCAAACCCCCACCATATTGATAGGACCAGGCTTAGACGTCGTCCTCATTAACAATGTGAGTCTCCTGGAGGAAAACAAGTCCACACCTAGTGATTTGCAAAATTGGAATATTCTTGATCGCTGCCGACTGTCCCTCATTCCATTAACGTTTAGGGTCATGAGGGACAGAGGACCAGTCATGATAGCATGCGTAATGTGTGACTACAAAACCATCTCTGACCTGGCCATTTTATTTATGTTTGGTGCTGGTGGCATACAAGGATGGACTCCCTGGTCTGACACCTCGCCTGAGGCCGACCTTTTTAACTGAGAATCTGATTCAACCCCCTCACACAAATCAAACCAGTCCTCCCTGGTTGGTGGTCCTTTGGTGGAGGCTCAGAGGCAGGTCCTCCCACATCTGACATGATGGTGTCGGACTCCGATGAGAGGTTAAGGTCTTTCTCCACTGTTGAAATTCCGGCCTCCCCAGGAGCTGATGGGGAGGGTGCCTCAGGTGCAGATGGGGAGGGTACAGAAGGGCCTACAACAGGGTTCCCAGAGACCACTTCACATTCTTTGGCAGCTAGGAAATCTTGTTCCACCTGATGCGCCACCTCATCAGGTGAAGGGGACCTGGTTTCCTCCACCATTGGTTCTGGGCCTGACTGCGAGGGTTCACCTGCCGGCTCCACATCTGCACTAGCACGTGCAGAGTATGATGCAGGGCAGGCACCGGAGACATGTCCCTCCTCCCCACACAGGTTACACCGCACCTCATTGGGACATGTTGCCTTGTCATGTCCCAACTGCAGGCGCCGGCCGCAACGCTTGTTGGGCCCCTCCTCTCTACACTGAAAACAGGTGCGGGGCTGGCCAAAATACCTGATGTGGGCCTTCGAACCCCCAATGAATAAAACGGAGGGAATGTCTCTTTCTAGCTCCATACGGAACTGTCTCTTTCCGTTGAGAATACCGGCCAATTCACCCTCATTGTACCTTACCCAACGCCAGTCAGAGACAGTCCCGTACTGCCCTAGAACCCTCGCCACCAGGCCCTGATCTACCTCAAAATTGAGGTACAACACTGTCACCACCACAGAGCGATCATATGGGGTGACAGTGAGACCCTCCACTCCCTTAAACCCCCTTGATTCGAGCAGCATCATTCCGGATCGTACGTATTTCGGGCTGCGAGGGCCTGCAACATCTGTATATCCTTGACCTCTACTTTATTTTCCTTCAACACATTGAAAACTTGCTGGGGTGTGACATTACCCCTGGACTCAAACTAACTTAACGATGCTGCTATCCCGACCTCCGGGCATAGCAGCAAAAGAGGGTGGCACTAGGCCACGCGAACACAAGCAAAAAAACCTCAAAACTATAACTAACAATGTACAGGAAAAGAGAAAAGGAACCCAACACAACACAAATTACACAGAAAAACCAGGCGTGGTCGGAGAAACCAACACGACCACACCCTCGCCAACACAAGACCACACACACACAAGAAATAAACGTTATACCGCTTGGCCGTGTCCGCCCTCAGGCACGCGAACACGTCCTGGGTAGGACTTTAAACTGCATCCGGTTGTGGAGTTTGTTTAAACGTGGGAGTAATGAGGTTACCCTTTGCCACAACTGCCTCCGGGGCACCCTTGGGCAAGGTGCACCTGTATTTGCCCCGGTGCTTTTTAAGTGCTGTTGCCTTCGGGCGTGGTGTTGCCTTCGGGCGTGGTGTTGCCTTCGGGCGTGGTGTTGCCTTCGGGCGTGGTGTTGCCTTCGGGCGTGGTGTTGCCTTCGGGCGTGGTGTTGCCTTCGGGCGTGGTGTTGCCTTCGGGCGTGGTGTTGCCTTCGGGCGAGGTGTTGCCTTCGGGCGTGGTGTTGCCGTCGGGCGTGGTGATGCCTTCGGGCTTGGTGTTGTATTTGGGTGTGTGGTGGATTTGGGTGTGTGGTCTTTGTGGGGCTTTGTTTTTAGTGTGACCGGGGGGAGGTTGGTCTGTGGGGTCTTTGGGTTGTTGTCAGTGTGTGTGTGTGTGGTTCTATTGTTGTAATGAACATAATTTTCTGTTTGATTTGGTGGTGTGTGGATAGTTTTGCCTTTATGTTCCTGTCCGATCTGGTTTGAGTTTTGTTTTTTGTTTGTATGTGCCGTTTCGATGCACTTAAGCCCCCCCCCCCCCCCAGGCACGTGAAAGTATATAATATAGTATAGTATAAACCACAGGCGTTCCGATTTATGTACATATATATAATACACTATACATATATATACTAACAAGGTACGACAATTTTCTGGACGAAGCTTACAACTTGGCCACTCTTACTCACTGTAAACCTCTCTGATTTCTTTCAATGACGTCATTCGATGAGAAAGAACATTCAACATCCCTTCGGGCACAACTGCGGGCATAAAATCACTTCTAATCAGAATTATTCGTAAAAAAATGGACTCTCCGCAACTTGGTGGTTACACAGACAGATGACGTATGATTATAACCTGCGCAACCATCTATGCCGTCTCGTAAGCGAAAACACGCAGCGCAAGGTAAAACAAATAAAAAAAAACATACGTTCGCTATGCAGATTGATACGTGTAGCGCTTAATTTGACAAATCCAGGTAACGTGCGTTGTGATTGGCGTCGAAATAATTTGACTTAGCTATACGCCAATCACAACGCACGTTACATAGGATTTGTCAAATGAGGAGCTACTCGTATCTATCTGCATAGCGAACGTACGTTTTTTTGATTTGCTTTACCTTGCGCTGCGTGTTTTTGCTTACGAGACGGCATAGATGGTTGCGCAGGTTATAATCATACGTCATCTGTCTGTGTAACCACCAAGTTGCGGAGAGTCCATTTTTTTAACGAATAATTCTGATTAGAAGTGATTTTATGCCCGCAGTTGTGCCCGAAGGGATGTTGAATGTTCTTTCTCACCGAATGACGTGATTGAAAGAAATCAGAAAGGTTCACAGTGAGCGTAAGAGTGTAAAAATAGGCCAAGTTGTAAGCTTCGTCCAGAAAATTGTCGTACGTACCTTGTTAGTATATATATGTATAGTGTATTATATATATGTACATAAATTGGAACGCCTGTGGTATAAACCAAGGCGAGAGCTAGCTTTTTACGTACGTAGAAACGGGCACGAAGAAACAAAGGAGAACTTAAACCTGACCGGACAAAAACAAAAACGTGAACTATTTACAGAATTCTGTACATTGCGTTGGCAAACAAAATTTCTGCGATAACTATGTACAAAACCACCCCGAACCCAAACTAGTTACATAGGACTATTTACAATCTCACTAGGCAAAACTATTTACATACCCATTTACACCAACAGAAGAGTGTTCAGGTTGAGTCTGTTCAATGCTTTTTTGTAACTATGGGTGCTCCTTACGTGCTCCGGAACAAAACACCGGACGTGACATAAAACACAAGGACAACTATATACCCCAGGCCAGCATTCATGTGGCCAACCCCCACTATTTACAGTATTAACAATGTGATGTGCTCTTTACATGCTTGTAGCCGGGCGGGCCTAATGTGGAACAAAGCAAACCTATTTACACTGAACTACCAAAAAAACTTTGTGGCATGCATGGGCACAGACACAAACAGAACAGAAACCCCAAAAGAAAACGGGGACACAAAGGCAAAACCATTCACACTAAATACTCTGACTGGGACCTTATCTTTTTAATCCGTGGGCTCGGTACGGGCGTCCCAGAGTGATGGGTTCCCCTGTCTGATACTTCGCCCGAAGCCGACCTCTTTAGTGCAGACTCTGGCCCCTCCCCCTCACACAAATCAAACCAACCCACCCCCGAAGGTGGATCCTTTGGAGGAGGCTCTGAGGCACGCTCCCCGCCATCCGACATCGCAGAGTCTGAGGACAGATCGAGGTCCTCCTCTAATGTCATTATTTCAACCTGTCCGGGTGCCGCTGCCAACGATGGCGGACAGTCTGCCTCAGGAGTCCCAGTACCCACCTCACACTGCTTAGAGGCAAGGAAGTCCTGCTCCACCTCAAGTGCCGCCTCCTCTAATTCCTGGGTTGAATATTGTGGGCCTGTTTGCGAGAGTTCAGGTGCCGACCCCACATCGGCACTGACATGAGCAGAGTACGATGTGGGGCAGGAACCAAACACATGTCCCTCCTCCCCACAGAGGTTGCACCGTACCTCGTTGGGACACTCTGCCTTGCCGTGCCCCAACTGCAAACATTTCCCACAACGTCTGTTGGGACACGACTTGGCTTCGTGCCCCTCCTCTCCACATCTAAAACAGGTACGGGGCTGGCAAAAGTACCTAATGTGGGCCTTGGAACCCCCTATGAAGAGGAACGATGGAATGTCCCTCACCAGTTCCATACGGAACTGTCTCTTGCCATTGAATATACCTTTCAACTCACCCGCAGTATATTTACACCACCGCATTTCAGAGACAGTTCCGTATTGACTAAGAACCCTCGCAACCAGGCGCTGATCGACCTCGAAGGGAAGGTAAAGCACCGTCACCGCCACAGAGCCATCATATGGGGTGACAGTGAGCCCCTCTACCCCCTTCAGGCATGACACACCCTTAACACGGGCAGCATCAGACTTAAACTTAAGGTCATACGTGTTGCGCGCCTCAAGCGCCTGCAACATCTCAATTTCTCCAATTTCGACACCATTGTCTTTTAACACAGTAAACGCCTGTGGGGGAGGGACACTCACCCCAGACGAAAACTCCAACTTAACAATCGTGCTATCCCGACCTCCGGGCATAGCAGCACTTTGTGTGGCTCGAGGCCACGGAATGAAAAGAAAAAACTCTGACCAGGGTTTACAAAGGACAAAATTTAGGATGAAGCACGCTATAAGGTTTTAAGCACAATTGCAATAAATAGTATAGCTATCACACAGTGATACAAGTTGAGCACGGTAAAACGACGAGAGCGAAACGAGCTTTTTACGTACGTAGAAACGGGCACAAGGAAACACGAAACGAAACGAAACGAAAACACGTCTGCTCTCGTCGAAGACCTGAACTGAACTCGCTGGTCGAGGGAGTCGGTTTGGTGTTCTGGGCGATTTTGGTGTCAGATGCTGGGGGACCTGCCTCAGAGCCTCCACCAAAGGAACCACCATCGGGGGAGGGCTGGTTTGATTTGTGTGAGGGTGTTGAAACAGAGTCCAAATTAAAAAGGTCGGCCTCAGGTGAGGAGTCAGTGGAGGGGATCCATCCTTCTGGTCCACCACTACCGAGTCCATGTAAGAATAAAAAGGCCAGGTCAGAGACAGATGTGTAGTTACCTATCCCACCATGACTGACCCCCTGTCCCTCATGACCCTAAACGTCAATGGCATGAGGGACAGTCGGAAGCGGTCAAGAATATTCCAATTTTGCAAATCACTAGGTGTGGACTTCGTTTTCCTCCAGGAGACTCACATTGTTAATGAGAACGACGTCTACACCTGGTCCTATGAATGGGGTGGGGGTTTGCACGCTTCCTTTGGTTCCGTGTCTTCCTGTGGATCTGTTATTTTAGTTTCATCCAGATGGACTTCCCTGGTAGGAAAAGTTGATCATGATCATGAGGGCCGGGTGATATGCATCACCATAAAACATCCTTGCGGGAGCTTCATCCTATGTAATGTTTACGCACCCAATCAGCCTACACACAGAAGGAATTTTTTTTACTACCCTTCCATCCTTCGTTCCTGGCTGTGCCCCTTGTATCCTAGCCGGAGACTTTAACTGCGTTCCCGACACACAGTTCGACAGAATGTCTACACACACATCTTCGAGCTGTGGTGTCGGCATTGCGGAATTGGACATGTTCACAAAGAATCATGACATGGTTGACGTTTGGAGAGTGCAACATCCCGGCTTGGCCGTGTTCACTTGGCACCGCCCTGATGGCACGGCGCCTCAAGGTTGGACCGGGTGTATTCTCCACCTGCTCTGTCACCGAGTGATTGTGAAGTTGTGGCATGTCCAATTTCGGACCATGATGCAGTTACTGTCTCCTTCCAACCCCCAGAGTCATGGCCAGCAGGGAGGGGGTTCTGGAAAATGAACACAGATATTCTAACGGAGGCTGAATATTGCAAACAGTTTAAGGCCAGGTACGAAGGGTGGCGAACATTGAGGCCTGCCTTTTCAACAGATTTAGAGTGGTGGGACGACGTAAAGTCCCGCATCAAACATTTTACAGTTGAATACTGTGTAGCAAGAGCTCGTCGAAGAAGGGAGGAGTTCCTCTCGCTCTGCTCTAGGGAGAGGAACGGGGACCCCTCCGCACTTCACGCAATCCAGCAGTATCTTGATGAAAAACTACACGGAGCTCGCGTGCATTGCGTGGAGGCAGAGGAAAAACCAACCATCAAGTTCTACCGGGACGTCACAAAGTATGCCATCGATCGCCGCATAAAAAGAGTCCGTGACGTCCACGGTGTGGTACATAAGGACCCTCTCGACATCGTAGAAGTATTTAAAAGCTTCTATGAGCAGCTATATACTCAGGCAGATGTCGATGAAGGCCTTCAAAAGTCCCTGTTAGATAATATTGATAAGACCCCATCTAGAGATCAGAACGATGAACTTGGTTCCCCGTTGACTGTTGACGAGCTCTGGAAGGCAGTGGCGAAGATGAAAGGCGGAAAGGCGCCTGGGTCCGACGGTATTCCGGTGGAATTCTATAAACGCTTCTGGGGTACCGTTGGACACGATCTCCGCGATGTATTCGTCTCTGCTTTCCTTGCTGGCTCATTGAGCCCCTCGCAGCGCACAGGCGTGATAACTTTGTTGCCCAAGTCAGGAGACCCCCTAGAACCGAAAAATAAACGGCCAATCACCCTGTTAAATGTAGACTACAAGATTCTGGCGAAAGCCCTTTGTAACAGGCTAGGCACAGTTATGCCAGATCTTGTAGGGTCCTTTCAGACATGTGCGGTGCGGGGACACAGTATTCAGCAGAACCTCTGGTTGGTGCGGGACTTAGTTGAATACGTGATGGACCGTGATCTCCCATGTGCGCTTGTCTCCCTCGATCAGGAAAAGGCCTTCGACATGGTTGATCACGGATTCCTCTTTAAAATTTTGCAGAAGTTTAGTTTGAATCCAGTTTTTGTTAAATGGACCTCCCTATTGTATAATAGCGTATACAGTCGGGTTATCGTCAATGGCCTACCGTCGGACCCCTTCAGAGTCCAACGTGGGGTACGGCAGGGGTGCCCCCTATCACCTCTACTCTATGTATTGTTTAGTGAATCCCTTGCAAGAGCCTTCCAAGTTGAGCCTTTGTTTCGACCATTTCACATACCTGGTGGTGCTGAAGTTAAGTGCCTTCAGTATGCTGACGTCACATGCGTAATCTCCGACCTAGCTTCCTTCAGAGCCCTTACTGGCACGTTGTCTAACTTTCAAAGAGCCACAGGTGCCAGACTGAACCCCACTAAGACCAAAGGACTCCGTCTAGGTAAGTGGCGGTCGAAAAAACTGCCCTTTGCGGCATCATGGGTAGACGACGCCATAAAGATCAATGGTATATGGTTTGGTTATGGATCACCCGAGTTACTTACCTGGAATGAGAAAGTGGACCTAGTGGTGGCTAGGTTGAAGGACTTCGGCGATCGCCACATTAGCCTGTTGGGAAAGGTAACAGTTATCGATCGTTTTATTTACCCTCTCTTGTGGTATCCGGGCACTGTTCTGGCTGCTCCAGAGCGTGTCTTGGTGCGACTCGAGAGGGCTGTGTTTAGTTTTATATGGTCAGGGGGGACGGAGCTGGTTAGAAGAGGGGTGGTATACCAGGATCTTAGGCGCGGAGGGTTGGGCCTTGTGCATTTTCCTTCCAAGCTCCGTTTTCTCCTGACCAAGTGTGTTTACAGTGCTGTGGACAGCAGAATGCCTTTTGTCTATTTTGTCCGTTATTGGGGGGGATTATCATTCCGTCGGTTCTTTCCCTCCCTGTTTAGTAACAGTGAACCCCACAGCTGCAGACCCACGGGGGCATACAGTCAAATGAGGGAAACGCTCCGTATTATGTCAACAGTGGGGGATGTTTCACAGTCAAGTGCAAGGGACCTATACCGGGCTGTTTTTGATGAATTGGTTGGCCAGGTCCAACCCAACCACTTTGCTTCAGGGCCGGAAGTGTGGCGTGTAGTCCACAGCAGATCATTAGATTACCGCAGGCGAGACCTGTTGTGGCGAATCGCACATGACGCCATTGTAACTAATCTCAAGCGCCTTCGGTGGCGTCTTGGAGATGGTATTTGCCCCCGCACAAGATGCACAAAGTGGGAGAGTGTGTCACACGTGTTTTGGCAGTGTGACTATGTGGCTCTATTCTGGGAATGGTTTCAAGTCCTGACTGACCGCCTAACGTTGTGTAACACCTGGGCTGTCAGCCAGGACTATGCTGTGTATGGTCTTTCACCTCCGCCATGCAATACAAGTGTTCAGGACATACTTACCTTTGTTTCGGCCTCCATAAAGCTAGCCTTATGGAGAGACCGATGTAACATTGTTTTTAGGGGGGTGGGGAGGCCTGCTGATGTCTTCCTGGCGTCGGTGAGGGCGGAGGTTAAGCTGAGGGTGGAGTCGGACTTCGTCCGTTTGCCAAGATCGGCATTCGGTAGGCGGTGGGGTCCGCTTGTTTCGGTGAGGGCGGGCCGGGTGGTAGTCAACTTGTAAATATTGATTTTGTTTGTAAATATGGAACTACTGTAATTTGTAAATGGGGCTGTGTTTGTATGTGGGTGGCTTGTGAGGTGCTTGGTTGTAAATATGTTGTAAATATGTATATATGTGTATGTAAGTATCTGTACATATAGTTCAATTACTGTAATGAACATAATTTTCTGTTTGATTTAGTTGTTTGTAAATAGTTTGCATTTATGTTTCTGCCCGATCCGGTTTGAGTTTTTGTTTTTGTTTGTATGTGCCGTTTCGATGCACTTAAAAAGCACCGATTTTGGTGGTTTGTGTTGTTGGTGTTGACGGTGTTCGGTTGTTGGCCATATGTAGTGATCCTTTCGCCGGTCTGGCCGTGTCCGTTTTTAGCACGTAAAAGCAAACATGGACCCCAGTGTTGTTGCCTTTGGGCGTGGTGTTGCCGTCGGGCGTGGTGTTGTCCTGGGGCGTATGGTAGCCTTTGGGCGCGGTGGCCTTTGTGGGCCGGTTGGTTGACGGGTGGGACTTTGTTTTGGGGTAATGTGTGGGCTAGGGTGTTGTTTTGGGGTTGGCTGCAGTGGCAGTTTCTGAACCTCAGTAGTAACTAAGACTCTTGTGTTCCCTGTTGCATGATGTGTAGTTTGTTTGGCATTGTGTTTGTGATCCGACAGGGTTTTTGTTTGGGATTGGGGTTCTTTAGTTTCTCAGTGCCTGTTTCTACGTACTTAAAAAGCTCCCCAGTAAACGGAGAGATGATCTAGTTCTGAATAGGGCTCGCATCGGTCACACTTACCTTACCCATGGGTATTTACTGGGTAGGACTTTAAACTGCATCCGGTTGTGGAGTTTGTTTAAACGTGGGAGTAATGAGGTTACCCTTTGCCACAACTGCCTCCGGGGCACCCTTGGGCAAGGTGCACCTGTATTTGCCCCGGTGCTTTTTAAGTGCTGTTGCCTTCGGGCGTAGTGTTGCCTTCGGGCGTTGTGTTGCCTTCGGGCGTGGTGTTGCCTTCGGGCTAAGTGTTGCCTTCGGGCTTAGTGTTGCCTTCGGGCGTGGTGTTGCCTTCGGGCTTGGTGTTGCCGTCCGGCGTGGTGTTGTCTTTGGGTGTGTGGTCTTTGTTTTTAGTGTGGCCGGGGGGAGGTTGGTCTGTGGGGTGTTTGGGTTGTCAGTGTGTGTGTGTGGTTCTATTCTTCTAATGAACATAATTTTCTGTTTGATTTGGTGGTGTGTGGATAGTTTTGCCTTTATGTTCCTGTCCGATCCGGTTTGAGTTTTGTTTTTTGTTTGTATGTGCCTTTTCGATGTACTTAAAAAGCCCCCCCATGCGTATTTACTTCACGGAGATGAGAGACCTGGGTAGGACTTTAACTGCATCCGGTTGTGGAGTTACCCTTTGCCACAACTGCCTCTGGGGCACCCTTGGGCAAGGTGCACCTGTATTTGCCCCGGTGCTTTTTAAGTGCTGTTGCCTTCGGGCGTAGTTTTGCCTTCGGGCGTAGTGTTGCCTTCGGGCGTGGTGTTGCCTTTTGGCACAATCGTGTTGGTGTGTCGTAAAATCCCATCTAACTAACCCTCAGATTGAAGCTCTTTTGGTGTTCTGTAACAGTCATCCATTTTGACCTTCTTTTGACGTAGCCCGTTACTGCTAGGCTAACGCCTGGAATCGATAATCTCTGTATTGCTGCTTATCGGCTCAATAACGGTAGGCTACTACTAATAGTATTACTGTGAGTTTTCCAGCTAGCCTTGTTTGCATCGGGCGAGGTACGTAATAGGTAAGGTCTATGTACTCGTACCCAGTGCTCCAATAGTCTATAGTGTACTATTAATGTTACACCTGCACATAGGCTTGGCTCCGTGATGTCCCAACGAGCGCTTGGGGGTTGAGTTTTTACCACCTTTATTCTGGTCTTTTTGATTTCCCAATTGTTCTCCAAAACTACCTCAGAGAGCTTTTTACGTACGTAGAAACGGGCACGAGGAAACAAAGTAGAACTTAAACCTGACCGGACAAAACTACCTCAGTGTGTTCACTGTGTTTCCGCTGCCACCATAATGAATAACCGGAAGACAGTCACTGTTAGTTTCGACATTTATTTGGCGTAATATCGGGAGTTTTATGAATACCACGTTTAGTCAGGAAAATGGCGTAAATAACAACAAAGGTCACAGGTCATACATGTATGACGCAAATCACAGTATGGAACGCCAATACAATAGTCTGGCACCTGTCGCTCTTTGAAAGGGAGACAGCGTGCCAGTAAGGGCCCTGAAGGAAGCTAGATCGGAGACTTCGCATGTGACGTCGTAGGACACTGGGGGCACTTGAGCTCTCGCGTCGCTTGCTCGCAACAGTGATAGGGTACCGTACCGGGCTCCATTTAAACAAGATAATTGGTTTGCCCAGAAGTTTGACTGAGAAATTAGCTGACTCTATCGTATTTAAGAAGTAATTTTCAAAGAAAGTAACCTTTACAGGAAATTTTGACATGACTGCCACCATTTGCTTTTGTCTAGACATTTTAGTAGAATTTTGCCCCATCCTTTTTCCTTTTAGGCGATTTCGCCTCACCATTCTTTTTTTTTTAATCTAGCTGACACTATACAACACAATCGTGTTGGTGTGTCGTTAATCCCCATCTAACCTAACTTGAGAAGTAATTAATTCCTTACATGAAATGCAAACAAGGCATTTGAATTTGTGCAAAATCCAATATATCTGATTTCCCAGAGCTTGGTGGCATTAGGTTACAATGTACAGTAACATGAACTGATAATGACATGACATGATGTCCACATTTATTTAAAATTTGTAGAGAAAAAGATGTTTAATTGAATTGTATTTCTCATGAGAACTGAACCAGGAAACAAATACATGGTACACGAGTGGAAACAATAATTTGCTCAAATGGCACACTGAGCCATGCAGGGTCCCGTGATTTGGGGGTAAATGATTTAAAAGTTGATCATTGTGTACAGATGGCAAGATTGTAGGAATTAAATGGTACATGGGTAGGCATTGTATGTTAAGAACGGTTTATTTTGAAGTTATTCTAATAAAAAGTTGTTCATTCTACTTTCTATTTAACACGGGCTTATATCATGCCATAGATTATGTGTGCTCCTTCTTATCCAGGAAGCAACTGTGCAGTTGCAGTCAGTTGTTGCACAGCTCATTTTGTCACTGGTTCATGGCTTAATCAGCACTGTCCATGGCCATTTTTTTCAATTGTGGACCATTATCTTATTTTCCATACCCCGTTTGTTAACTTGCTGAGCACCAAGCACGAAGGCACTGTTCCATTTTTCAAGTCTTTGGTATGACCTCAAAACAATGAGTCGGACCGCTGATCTCCCGGCTCCAAGTAAAATACTCTAACCACAGTCCCATGACTGAGATTTCGACTTCCCTTCATAGAAAACAAAACCGGTACACTAATTGTAGGAAGAAAAAAAAAACACCTTACTTCACCCCATTCAAAATACTAAACTATACTGATAGTGTTTTTGTGTGCAATTTTATTCTTCCCCAAAATGATAAAAAGGTTTAAAAAAGATATTTTAAAGCTTTTAAAGTGCTACTTACACAGAGTGTGTTACGGTTAAACAGTTAACCGACTGATCAGTGTGTTACGTAGCATTGTCTTGTTTATCGATGAGTTCGTACAATCGTGTTGGTGTGTCGTAAAATTCAATCTAACTAACTAACGTATAATTGGGTTGTAATTCAAGTTGCCGAAAATCAGGTTGTGTTAATACATTCAACTAAGGGTCTTCGGAAGCTCACTGCCTTTGTCACTTTGACACTACTTGTGGTCTTGCCAAATTTCAATCTATAAAAATTTTGTAATGATTTAAGAATCGTGATAAAAGCACTCCAGACACTACATGGTACACATAGTCAACATTTTTCAGGAGAAAACACATTCAGCTTTCTAACCAATTTATTCATGTGTACTGAATATTGAATTTACAGTCATTTATAGCAGATAAAATAAATTGTATTTAAAATGTAACATACACATTAAGATGCTACATAATGCATTATTAGAATTGTGTGATGTAAATTTTTTACTTCCTTAACTTAAACAAGATGGAACAGTAGGTCTGAAAGGTGTATTTGATGGTGTGAAACTTTCTGTTGCATTCTTTAACAGAGAATAGGGAACTCTTTAAACATGGTACAAAATACCATTGTGTGGTTGAGAAAACTGTGCTTAATGAGGAAGCAGTAGAAGATCCACTGATAGCGGTGTTGATGCTTATGGGAGTCTATTACATGTTTAACATGAAGTACTCATCAGGTTTAGTAACAACTTTGACCTTCATCCAGAAGTGAGTTTTCTTTAGTATTTAATTGTAAAATCTTTCTTAAAGTAAAGCTTGTCAAGTAAAGAATCTTCTGAATTAGCATGGGACTGAATTTTGATTGTTATGCTTAATTTTTTCTCTTTCTCATGGTCTTCCTGAGACACGTTGTAATAGTAAATTTCAAGTGATGAAAACATCATCTTGGACAAGATGAATAACCAAATTATTTTCAATCTGAGAAATATGTCATGAAAGCATCGTAATAAAGGAAAAATAAGATTGTAGTAATGATTTTGATAGATGAAATATTGTACAACCGAGTGGCAAACAAATGAGGGTCAAAATAAATATTATTGTGAGCTTAGACTTTTAATTTAGTTAGTGCAGATGTTAAAATCAGCAGATCCATTTTTAAACTATGTAGTATAAGAACCACACTCATTTTAAACCCATACTTTTACAATACATCTTAAGTGATTAAAGCAACAGATGGACTGTTCCTTATTACATGTGGAATAGAATGTTCTGTTGACATTAAAGAAGAAAATGGTGTGTGAGAGTGATGTTCTGGTTAACTACCTTTTATTTTTTTTGCAGGTGCTTGCTTGGAATAAAGCCAACAAGTCAGAGAAAAAGGGGAAAGAAAGAGGAAACTCCAAAACTTCTGAGTTTGTTGAATGAACTTGCATCTTTTAAGTGGAAAGTGTAATGAAATGGTTGTTGTTGTTTGAAGTTGTTAATAGAGTTTTGGAATTTTTAGCATCAGGTTTTTATTGTAAATTTTGTTTACCATGCATTTACAAGCCAAAAACAACTTAACATGGCAATCACAGATAGTATTTTGAGTTTAGTAGCCCATCTGGAAAATAAAATATCTGGAACATACTTATCTCAGAGTGCGCACGCGGCCTTGAAAATCTGGAAAGTACTTGAATTTCATTTTCGTTTTTCAAGGCCTTGAAAGTTCTTGAATTTTTATGAAAGTGCTTGAAAAACTGTGAAGAGTGCTTGAAAATTGTTCAGTAATCATTTATTAATTCAAATTTATTTCAGGAATTGTTTTTTGATCCGATTTTTTAAAGAAATTTAAAATACAGAACTTTAGAAAATCGATCGCGATCGTGAAATTTTGCGATAGATATATTAGCGGCCCGTTCCGGGCCACGCATTCTCCCGTACTGTTTGTATAGTAATATGTACGTGTACTGTAGACTGATATGTACAGTATCTAACCGTACGTCGGGTGCTCATCCACCACAGTCCACTGCAAGTAGCGTTTACATCTCAAACTGCTGAGAACATGCTATGTTTATAGTGCAGTGTCACTCCGCTGGTTCAACAAGACTAAAACCGTAACGGTAAGTTGTTCTCGAATATTCTGGTTGTAATAACTTATAGAAATTTCGCGGAAAAAAAGATTAAAACACCCGCCGTCACATTTGAAATATTTTTTTTAATATTGACAGTATTTGCATCGATTACAGTTGATCGTTATAATTTTAGCATGATTTGGATCTGTGTATGTCGATTGATGAATTTACTACCAGGCAATATTGAGCACTGAATCTTGTAAACGCGAGCTTTGTTACGACGGTAGAAGTTCCGTCCACTTAACATCGGATAAATTACACCATATCGGCATATCTATTTCATTTGTGATTTTTGGATAAATATTTACCTACTGCTGAATGTTTATACGGATCGGACGGGATTTGTGTGGATTTTGGTCACGGTAATTTCTTCCGCGATACAATTCAGTTAGGCGGGCCTAACGTTAGGCTAGGCTGAACATCGTAGCCTAACGCTATTGACAAATACGTACGTGGATGGCAGATAGTATTGTTAACTGTACATCATTACTGTTACACTGTTACTAACGTTAGGCTCAAATTGAACGTTTCAAACATGGGTAAATGTCGTTTCAATCTGTTATGGTTGAAACATCCAAAGTACTGTAGTTGGCTTGAACAATGTACTGACAAAAGTAAAGCTAGATGCAAAATTTGCATGAAGGAAATAGATGTTTCAAGTATGGGGGAATCGGCATTGACAAGCCATCTGAAGGGGAAGAAACATGCTGATAATTGTAAAGCTAGTGGGAGACAATCAACAAACATCCGGGATTTCATGAAACCTAACCAAGGGAAGTCCACTGCAGGTGCAGAGGCTGCTGTTGGCAGTAGTACCACTCGTAGCTCAACTCTAGAAACCTTTGTTACTCGTGAACAGACACTGAAAGCTGAAATTTTGTGGTCTCTGAAGGTTATTGACTCACATTATTCGTATCGTTCATGTGCAGGCAATGATAAACTGTTCCAGGAAATGTTTCCCGATAGTCAAATCGCAAAAGAATTTACATGTGGAGAGAAGAAATGCGCATACCTGGTTTGTTTTGGCCTTGCGCCTCATTTCAAACAAATCCTAATAGACAGTATGAAAGAGGAGGAAAACTACATTATCATGTTTGACGAGAGTCTGAATGCTGTGACAAATTCAAAACAAATGGATATACATGTACGGGCATGGAACAGATGCAGCAACCAGGTGGAAAGTCGTTACTATACCTCTGTATTTATGGGCCATGGTACCGCTGATGACATGTTAACACATTTCCATGAGGGTATGCAAGGACTCCACCTTCAGAAAATCTTCCAGGTATGTAAACCAGTTTTTAGTCATAGCCTAATATAAACAATGAATGTGGAAGTTATCAGGGGTGGGATGTATCAGCTTCTTAGAACAAATTTACACAACATCCATATTTCAAAATAGGACATTTCTCATACTATTTGTGGTGCTTTGAATGGGAAAAGACTCAGATCTTGTTCGAGTGACATGTTCAAAGGGTACTGTTCCTTCATACAATTCAAAATATTAGGGATGCATCTCTATCGCAGAGACTTTTTTTTTAGATGTAGTAGGTTCTCAAAATTCAGCCCTGGGCCTGACCCATCCCCTACACGTCTCCCTGTAGTACCAGCACAGCTGGGCCAACCCTGAGCTACAAGGCCACCCTAACGGCAGGGCTTCAACCCACCAGGTCCCTTCTGGCAGAACATCGTGAAAACGTAACCTCTAAAACTGAAAACAATTATTTTGATTCAAGATATTTTTATGAGCTCTGTTTTATTATCTCACATATTTAGGTCTCCATGGACGGCCCCAACGTCAACTGGAAGTTCTACCGGACCCTTTGTGATGAAATCAAGAAAGATTTTGCATGTCAAACATTCAACATTGGCAGTTGTGGCCTACATATCTTGCATGGTGGCTTCAAAGATGGAGCTTCTGCTTCAGGATGGCAAATTGAAAAATTATTTTCAAGTTTGCACTGGCTATTTCATGACACACCTGCAAGAAGGGAGGATTTTACTAAGGTTACTGGTAGTTCTGTGTTCCCTCTGCAGTTTTGTAAACATAGATGGCTGGAAAACTTGCCAGTAGCAGAAAGAGTGCAGTCAATGTGGGAGAACATCTTAAAATATGTTGAACAAGCTACAGCAAAGAAGATACCTTGCCCTCAGACAACGTCATTTGAAACTGTCAAGCAAAGCACCAAAGATCCTCTCATTGAAGCCAAAGTAGCAGCTTTCTTGTCAATTTCAAAAGAAGTACACCCATTTCTGGTAAGATATCAAACAGATAAGCCAATGATTCCATTCCTTGCAACTGACCTACATGAGCTCCTGACGGGTCTAACAAAGAGGTTCCTTAAGAAGGAAGTCCACAGTGATGTCAACCAAATATTGAAATTGATAAAGATGGATGTCAAAGACTCAGGTACACACTGTCCAGTTGGTGATGTGGATATTGGTTTCACTCCACAAAGAAAGGTGAAGGCACTTGTCTCAACAAACAAGATATCTGCCAGGCAAGCTCTAGAATTTAAGTCAGAGTACAAGCAGTTCCTCATGAAAATTGTCCTGAAACTCCTAGAGAAATCACCCATACAGTACCAGCTGGCTAGATGTGCAGTTTGCCTTGATCCGAGGAGAATGGTATCACAGCAAACAGACTGCCAAATCAAATTCAAGCGAATTCTTGAACACTTTGTGGCCGCCAATAGACTGAAAGATGATGAATGTGATGCTATTATCAGAGAATATGGTAACTTCCTTGAGGCTGTGAAAGCCTCCCCATCAGCTTACAAGGAGTTTGACCCACACAAGGATAGCATGCGCATCGATACATTCTTGTTCAACAAAATGGGCAGTAATGATGACTATTTCAGGCTGTGGCAGAGAGTAGTCTGTAAGGTGCTGCTTTTATCCCATGGCCAAGCTAGTGTCGAAAGAGGATTCTCCTTCAATAAACAATTAGAAGTTGAGAACTTACAGGAGAGATCCTTCATCTCCCAGCGTCATGTGATTGATCATATCAAGTCAGTTGGAGGTACACTGTCAGTGCTAGTGGACAGAAAACTGCTCATGTCTGCTGCTGGAGCAAGGCAGAGGTATCTGGCCCATCTAGAAGATGAAAAGAGGAAGAAAGAAAAGGAAACAAGAGTCTTGAAAAGAAAAGTGGCAGATGAAAGAATCAAAGAGCTGGAAAAGAAGAAAGCACGTCTGGAAGATGACATGAAGGCTATGCAGACCTCTGCAGATGACTTCGCTGAAAAGGCAGAAAACACTGGCAAACTTACTTGGATAGCCAAGTCAAATAGCCTGAGGAGATCTGCTAAGGCAAAGGCCAATGAAGTTCAAGAGCTAGTTGACGAAATAGCAAGTTTGAAGAGGAAAGACTAATTAAGTGTCAGTTGGTCCCCTGTAAACATAATAAAGGTGTTGCTTGGAGTCATAAGTAAATGTTGTTTGGGTGAAATTGTAAGCGCTTTTGGGCATTCCACAGGCATTGCAAGGGTAGTATGTCGATATTAGAGTCCTTGAATGTGGCATTTTCTGTCTTTGAAAGTCCTTGAATTTTGTCTTGCAAAAAGGGTACGAACCCTGTTATCTGAACATCCTTTAGCCGGGAATCTGACAATTTTTTTGTACCTCATTGTAACCCAATATTACACATTTTCTTTTCTAGGTGACACTATATAACACATTCGTGTTGGTGTGTCGTAAAATCCCATCTAACTGACAAGTTAGCAAAGTTCAGTAATATTTGTTAACTGTTTCTTAATCAGATCCCTCACCTGCAGGCATTAAAATTCTTTTACTAGAATTTAACTGCAGAATATCCCACTAACTTCACAGAAAAAAGGCGGGTAAGGTAGAAAGCTAAAATTTTTTCAGTTGATATATATTACTTGGCACCTTTGAAATGAGCTCGCATCCTTTCAATGGAAGTTTTTAAAGGAAGTTGTGGTTTGAGGCTATTAGAGTTTTGGAGTTTACAACATGAAGCCTGTTTTTTCATGGAAAAATATGTTTTACCATGTACAAGTAAATCAAAATTAACCTTGTGTTTTAGAAGGAAAATACATCAACTACAGGTAATATTAAATATTTTGTCGGTGCTTGCTTGTAGTACAGCCAACAACAACTCAGAGGAAAAGGGGAAAAAAGGAGGAAACTACACAACTTCTGAGGTTGTTGAATGAACTTGCATCTTTTAAGTGGAAAGTGCTTTTTAAGTGCATCGAAACGGCACATACAAACAAAAACAAAAACTCAAACCGGATCGGGCAGAAACATAAATGCAAACTATTTACAAACAACTAAATCAAACAGAAAATTATGTTCATTACAGTAATAGAACTATATGTACAGATATACATATTTACAACATATTGTACAAACACAGTCCTATTTACAAATTACAGTAGTTCCATATTTACAAACAAAATCAATATTTACAAGTGCTTTTTTACGTGCACAGAAACAGGCATGAGGAAACGAAAACTAAACCCAAGCCAATGTGTAAAGTGTAATGAAATAGTTTTTGTTGTTTGGAGGTAGAGTTTAAGAATTTTATGCACTAGTTGTTTTCAGTTTTTCATAGTAAAATTCGTTTACCATGTACATGCTTACTTTTGAAGCTACTGCACCTTGTGTTAGAATGTGATTACATGGGTTACTGTTGTGCAGATTGTGTAATAAAAATTCACAAAATGCACAAAATGCTATCCAAGAAAATGGTGTCTGTTGCTGGAATAAATATTTTCAGGAAAAAGCAATTAATTTAGCAAATTTCAACAGTTTATATCCCAGCAGTGCAGTAAGCTATAAAACTGGAGTTTGATGAATGAGATTCATGCTCAGTATCTCTCAAATACACCTCTTTAAAATTCTAGACTTCAGATACAATTTAAGTGGAAGGAATAGAAAAATAGTTTGGTGGATGATGGTTAGTTTAATGTTGAATTGCTGGAGTTTACAACATCATGTATTTTCACTTTTTTTCATTGTTAAATATGTTTGCCATATACAAATGAAATAGACCTGACCATGTGTAATTTTGGAAGTCTAGCATTAAACATGAAATTGGAGGTTTATATCACCAAAAGTGTGGTGGTCTTCACAAAAAATATTTTTTGGGGATTCAGATTAGTTATCTCCCATGGTTTAGGAACTATATAGAATTCTTTTAATAACAATGATCACAGCTGCCAGCACTGTTGAAAGTAGCATAAACCCATATTTTGAGGATTAAAAAGAATTGCTTCTTCTTGTATTTAGGTCGTAAATACTTTTAAGAGTATGGTAGTCTGTTCAGGTCATTAAAAACTTTCATAAAGATTCATAAAGCACCCTAGTAGTAAGAGAGGAGTATTGGCAACACAACAATTGGCCCCTTTTGTCAGGGGATCAGGGGCCTATTGTTGTGTTGCCAATACTCCCCTCTTTGAAGCTTTTCATGGTTTTGAAAGTAATTAGAAGTAACTCAACGTGGGGGCTGTTAATGAGGGATTAAGCTTTCTGTTATGTGCAGGGAGGTAGATAAATTAAGAAATCAGCTTATCCCTAAAGTAGGGTAACATACACACAAAGTTTATTAGGCGATACCACCTAGTGACTGAGTAGTAATTGTTGGCAAAATCTGTATCTGCAATTGAATGGGAATTAGGATCAACTTCGATAAATAATTGAGTGTTCATCATTGTCGGAGGCTTATGATAAAAAACCTAGAAATCTTTATTACAAAAAGTGGGTTGTGGTAGTTAAACGTGAAGGGTGATAGCTGTCAGTTTTAAAAGTTTTCTTACCCCTTTTCTCGTTATGTTTATTAAAGCGCCCTCTAATTGTTAAGTTTTGGCTCAGGAGGAGTCAAATTTGACTTCAAGTTGAGACATGTTACTATCAAAACAGAAATGATTGACAGCTAGAGACACTTGAAATAGATTTAAAGATAACGTTAAGTTAAAATCTAGAACGGCTTTTAATTAACGAATTTCAGTCTTAATGAAATGAATAAGAGAACTTCGCAATTAAGCTTGATTCGGAAGATGAAAGTGCAAGCTGGTTAATAACTTTCGATCTATCCAAGAGGGTTATTACGTATCCTCAACGGGTGCCCGTGAACACAAACGATATTTGTACGTGTTTTTAGCGTTTAGTGATATCTTATTTGTGTATGTGTTATTAGCTTACAATAGTTTGTAAGCTTATGCAGCCGTATTCACCTTTTGGACACCTGTGACGTCATCAAAAAGTAAAATACATAAGAAATCGCGGATTCTCGCTTTACACCCTTAGGATATAGTAACATTACGACAGTACGTAAAATAGTACCAAGTTTGTACTTATTTGTACATAATTATGCAACTCTTCATACAACTTTCAATAGCATATTAGTAACAAATCAGTACAACATGTGAATACAAATGCAAAAAAAGAACTTATAGCGGAGATCGCGAACAAAATCAAAGCAAAATGTACCGTTCGGTAAACTGGCACTTCGTGGTTACCATAGAAATAAAAGAGAGAGGATGCTGAAGCAATGCATCCATGTATGTTTAACCGGTGAAGCCACGAAAATGTGAGGGCGCTTTCGTTGTACGGCAAAAGACGGGTTGATTGGTGTGTCTCCGTACGTACAGTGTGCATTCTGCTGCAGAAGTTATAGCTTATTTTATCCGTTTTTCGAAAGATCAGGAGTAATTTTCACAACAGAAATCAGACATGGTGCCTTAAGTATTTTGTTTTATACTCCTAACTTGAAAACTTGTAGTTTCTTTGCCAATACTTGGGGTAAAAGAAATGACGTGATATTTGTATTACGCGCAGGTGCTGTTGCCTTACAGCATAGCCAATTCAATGGCTTCAGTCCAGATCGGCAGACGTCATTCTCCCTTACTTTTATTTCTATGGTAGTCACCTAATTTCGGTCGAGTTAGTTAGATGGGATTTAACGACACATCAACAAAAATGTGTTATGTAGTGTCAGCTAGATGAAAAAGGTAAAACCAAAAAGGAAAAACATTGGGGAAAATCCTAAAATGTCTAGACAAAAGCAAATGCGGAAGTCATGTCAAAACTTCCTATAAAGGTTACTTTCTCTGAGAAAATCCAAAATGAGAATGGGATCTACGTGCTCAAACAATGTCCCCAGGTCTGGAACAGTGTAATACTTCTGACGAACATGGGAGCACCCATAGCAGTCGACGAGAATGTGACTGACGGCGACACCGCAACCACAGGGGAAACAATATGGTCGATCTTCCCCGTGGAGCAAACAAGCATGGGTTAGGCAAGTATGACCGATTCGTGCTCCAGTCAATACCAAATCATCCCTCCGTTCTCTGGGGGCCGCATTACCCACAGTCCCGACCGTTGGTTTGACCTGGTATAATTTGTTCTCAGGGAAAGAATCCCACAGTTCTTGCCATTTTGATTTTATATAGCCGTTGATGTTAGGACGATAATCAGTGTGCTTTTTAAGTGCATCGAAACGGCACATACAAACAAAAACAAAAACTCAAACCGGATCGGACAGGAACATAAAGGCAAAACTATCCACACACACCACCAAATCAAACAGAAAATTATGTTCATTACAACAATAAAACCACACACACACTAACAACCCAAATACCCCACAAACCAACCGCCCCCCGGCCACCCTTAACCAATATTACTACATAACGCCAACGAAAGACAACACCAGACCAAACTATTACCACCCAACAACAACCAAAAAACCAAAACACCAGACCAAGCAATCATCACAAACTGCCCCAAGGGGCCACGAGGGGTCCGGGGCGGGGTCCACTTGCCACGAGGGGTCCGGGGCGGAGTCAACTTGCTATATTTACAGTATGTACACTATGGACGATAATCAGTGTGGGGTAGTAGGAGGTTGGTAATGTCCATCTGTAGGGCTTCCTTAGCTAGCGTGTCTACCTTTTCATTTCCGTGATGCCCACGTGGCTCGGAACCCACGCGAGCACAACTGATTTCTGCAGTCTTACCAAATTGGAGTACGTTTCACGAAGAGCCATTACACTATGGTGTTTTTGCTCATGGCCTTGAAGAGCTGAAAGGCTTGACAGTGAGTCTGTGAACACAATGAACTGTCGGTCGTGCGAGGCCTCGATCAGCTCGAATGCCATCTTAAGTGCCTGGAGTTCAGCGGTAAATATTGATGCATCATCCGGCAGTCTGACTTGTAAGAATGCATCTTGGCATGTTGCTGCAGCCGCCACCCTGTTCGTGGCTTTGGAACTATCGGTATAGATTGCATGATAACGACGGTACTTATATCTCAGTTCATTAAAGCTGGCACGGTACACCAGTTCATTGGTTGAGTTCTTTAGATAATGTCTCAAACTAAGGTCAATAACTGGTTTGACTAACTTCCAGGGGGGAGTGATTGAGAACGTGAGCTGTGCTACGGAGTCGGGGTTTGTACACACCTGTGATAAAGCTCCACCAACGCGAATAGCAAATGGAGGGATAGCTGATGGTTTCCTCATATATAAGTCACTAAACTTATGGTTGAAGGCCGTCTCAAAGGTCGGGTTTTGTCTATGACTCCTCAGTTTGAGGGCAAACTGGAGTGACAACTTTTTCCATCTTATATGGAGGGGTGGCTCGTTCGCTTCGATGTAAAGACTCTGCATTGGGGAGGTACGGAAAGCTCCCAGGCAGATCTTAAGGCCTTGGTTATGGATAGGGAGGAGTTTCCTGAGGTATGACTCACGTGCAGAGCTATAAACAACACAACCATAATCAAGTTTGGACCTGACAAGGGATCTGTAAAGTCGAAGCAAAACGGGACGATCAGCGCCCCAGTCCATCTTTGAGACGACCTTCAACAGGTTCAGCGCTCCTTGGCACTTCCGCCTTAGATGGTCGATATGAGCTTTGAAGTTGAGCTTACTGTCGAGTATTAGGCCTAGGAACTTAGTCTGAGGAACAACTGGGATGTGAACACCGTGCAAATTCAAGTCTGGGTCGCAGTGAGCCCCTCTCCGGTTGCAAAAGTGCATACAGTGTTTGTTTGAGAGAAACGGAATCCGTTTTTGTCAGCCCAGTGCTGGATCTTATTGAGGCAGTTTTGCATTAGTCTCTCTATAGACCTCATGTTCCTTGAGGAACAGGTAATAGAGAAGTCATCCACAAACAAAGACTTCTCAATCCCAGCGTTAACCACTCTAGCGATGCTATTTATTTTCATGACGAAAAGAGTGACTGACAAGATGCTACCTTGGGGGACACCCATTTCCTGATTATGCAACTCTGATAACACGCTCCCCACACGTACACGAAACACACGATCTTTCAAGAAATTTTGAATAAAAAAAAAAAAAAACGGCATTCTGCCCCTCAGCCCCGCGCTGTGCAAGTCTATCAGAATGCCATGTTTCCAAGCAGTATCGTATGCCTTCTCCAGATCGAAAAATACTGACACCACATGGTGTCCACGGACAAATCCGTCCCGAACTGTTGTCTCCAGGCGGACGAGTTGATCAGTGGTACTGTAGCCCCGGCGAAAACCACTTTGATAACTAGTTATTAGACCGTTGGTTTCGAGGAACCAAACCAGACGGGAATTCGAAAGGAGCCTTGTGATTGGTTTGTACCGATTTTGTTAGCAAAATACCTGGCACAGGAGTATCCCAGATCACGACGGCGGAGCTCCCAGGTGGGACCTGTTCTATTCAGCCAGTCTAGAACGGGACCACTGAAAGGTGGTGTCAGTTAAGTCAAAGTTTGTCCCTTGGGGACGTTGTTACTCCTTCGGGGAGCAGAACTCCTTCGGGAGTATTGTTTGGTTTTCGCCCCTGGCTCTTCGCCAGAGAGTTAGGGGACTTTTGAAAAAAAAACCAGACGGGAATTAATCATTCGTTCCAACGTCTTGCACAGGCAACTTGTGAGGGAAATAGGGCGGTAGTTTGTAGCTTTTGTCGGGTCCTTACCCGGCTTGGCGATGGGAATGATGGTGGCTTCCCGCCAAGCAGCTGGAAAGTTGCCATTTTCCCATATACCGTTGAAAATATCTAACAGTACCAGTAAAGAGCTATCTGGAAGGTGTTTGAGGAACTGATAGTGAACTTCATCTGGGCCAGTGGCATTGTCACTGCTTCTTTCGAGAGCAATTCGCAGCTCCGTGATGTTAAAGAGGCTGTTGTAGTCCTCAGAGTTATCCGAGATGAAGTTCACTTTCTGTTTTTCAACGGTATATTGGAATGTCTGGAATGCTTGTGAATAGTGATTGCTTGAGGAGTTTGATTCAAACTCATCTGCAAGCAAATTGGCAACATCTGCTGTCTCTGTGCATTTGCTACCGTCTGGTTTGGTCACATGTAAAACAGAGGAACTGACCTGCTTTCCACTGATTTTCCTAACCATATCCCATGCTTTTTGACAGGAGTATTTGAATTGAGTTTAGATATGTACTGTTTCCATGACTCCCGTTTGCTTGATTTAATGATGCGCCGTGCTTTGGCACGGGCATTTAGGTAATTACTAAGATTAACATTATTTGGGTACTTCTTAAAAATATTAAGGGCCTTCTTGCGATCTTTGATCGCTTGTTCACAATCCGTGTTGAACCACTGCTTGTGTTTAGTACGTGGATTTGCAGAGGACTTAGGGATAGTTTTGGTAGCAATATTTACCAAAAGTTGTGTGAAATGGGCGATCTGGTCTTCAACACCATTGAAAGCATCCCTGACTATCTCATTTTGGCAGAGATGGCTAAATTCAGACCAGTCGGCTTTTTGGAGTTGCCACCTGGGGACTCTCTCTTCGGGCATTGGGGAGACAATATCTATCAAAAGGGGGTAGTGGTCACTTCCACATTGGTCATCGTGCACTCTCCACTGAAGATCCATCGCAATTGCCGGAGAGCAGATTGAGAGATCAATTGCTGAACGAGATCCAGAGGCTGGATGAATATAGGTACAAGACCCATCATTCAGAAGGCATAGATCCCAGGCATCCATCACTGATTCAATCAATCCACCTATCTGGTTGGTGTACTTACAGCCCCACATGTCGCTGTGTGCTTTAAAATCACCCAGGAGTAGAAGTGGGGTGGGCAGCTGGCTAACTAGCAATTCCAAGTCATCTCGTTTCAGGTTATACCTAGGTGCGATGTACACCGAGCACACAGTGATGGTGCGGTGAAGTGTAGCTCGAATAGCCACAGCTTGCAAGGTAGTGTTCAGATGGATAGTGGAGTGTGGAACTGTTTTTTTAACCAATATAGATGAACCCCCAATTGCTCTATTGTCAACCGGGGATACAACCGTTTTGTTATACATGTCATACCCCTTAAATGAGAGTTGGTCTTCATCCCGAAGGAAAGTCTCCTGCAGGCACATCACTGAAGGAGACCAGTCTGCCATGAAGCACTTGATCTCCTCGTAATTCGGTCTAAGTCCTCTGCAATTCCATTGGATTATAGCCGCAGGCCTCCCAAGGGTCATCCTTTGGAAATCTGTGGCTTGTTAGTAGAGCTGGTGGAGCCCCCTGGCTCGGGCCGACGCTTCCGA
Source organism: Holothuria leucospilota (assembly GCA_029531755.1). Lineage (NCBI taxonomy): Eukaryota > Metazoa > Echinodermata > Holothuroidea > Aspidochirotida > Holothuriidae > Holothuria > Holothuria leucospilota. The sequence continues at coordinate 17,453 of JAIZAY010000175.1, read as the reverse complement.
CCACTGAGCTCCATCAGCTCTTCCCCTTCTCCCTCACTCCCCTCTAACGCTCCAAATCTGTTGTGCAGTTTGATAGGGTTGTCCGACCCTTTGCTCGGTTTTGTCTGTATTTTAATTCTAGGTGTGTCTCTTGCCTTTGTTGGTTCTGTTTTTTGTCTCTGTTTTGTAGTTGTTGGTTTTGGTGGTGGTTTAGGTTTCTTTTGTGGGGGTGTTGATTTTTGTGATAGATTTGTCGGTGCTGTCATCGTCTGTATTGTCTTGGATGTTATAGACTGCTCTGATGGTTTAGCGAAAGTAAGTGTAATGGGCTTTGGAAAACTGCTGTCCCTGGGCCAGGTCATATCAGTTTGGGTTGCAGCAGACACCCTTGCAGTCCTCACAGCTCTAGCATAGCTCTTGAGCTGCGATTCCTGCGAGTGGAATGTTTCCCTAGCCTCTTTATAGGAGATGTTACTAGAGGCTTTTATCTTTTGTATCTTTCTCCTCGACCCACTTCGGACACGTTTTACTATTTGCCGGATGACAGACCTGGCAATTGACACAATGGGGTGGTCCCTCACAGGTTTCACTAGTGTGTCCCTCCTGGCCACATTTTTCGCAAGCAGCTGGTCTGCTGCAGTTAGTTTTGAAGTGGCCATAACGTTGGCAATTGTAGCAGCGAACAGGGTTGGGGATGTACATCTCGACCCTGACCTGCAAATAGCCAATCTTCAGTGTTTTTGGAGTGTTGGGGGTGTTGAAAGTTAGGATAAAGGTGCCAGTTGGCTTCCTGACACCCTCCCTTAACACTGAAATACGATGGACGTGGCTCACATGTTGAGATGCCAGGTTATCGAGAATCTCCTCATCTGAGCAGTTCTTGATACCCTGGCATCTAATGACTCCTTTGGAGCTATTCAGTGACCTGTGAGGGGTCACCCGAACCGGAACACCAACAAGTACTTTGGATTTCATTAAATTGTTTGCTTGGGTGTTGCGGCTTACCTCGACGAGGAGATCTCCTGAGCGGAGTCTCTTGATCGATTTTGGGGTGCCGACAACACCTTCAATACCTTTATTAAGAGCAAAGGGGGACAAGTTTGAGAGAGTCTTGCCATGATCATTACTGGAGATGACAAGGAACCTAGGCCAGTTAGGAGTGGCTTCTGGGTCGGAGCTGGACCCAGAGTCACTCCTGAAACGTTTAATTGCTAGTTTTGTTGAGTTTGAGGAATCCATAATAAAAAGGTTAAAATTCATCACCGGTGCTCCCCACCCACCATGGAGCCCAACAAGGGGACATCAAAGGAGAGTGGAAAATACATCACAATCCGATGCCAGGGATACACTAGTGATATACTCAAGGCCATTAAATGTATCAATAACCCCGATTGACCTGATTAAGCAGCCGCCTTCTGAGAAAACCACTTTTCTGATACACACAAGCAAAGTCCACCTGGTGACGATTTCATGACAAGTTAGCACTATGTTAATAAGTAATAGTTGGAAAGCAGTAAGTGGAATCTCAGGGCATGACACCACCAGCCGATTGGTTGAACCAGGCCAATTCAACCTCCCGACTAGGTGAATTTGAGGCCAAAGTGGTGTGTTGCTAGGACCAAACCGCAGTTATAGCCTTCACTCAACCACCAGGACCCTCTCCTCCACCGACACGGGTCGCGACTCACGGCAAACAAGTCGTCCCTGTTAGTCGCCTCTTACGACATGCTGAGAAAGCAGCAGGCCTATTCTACATCCCCGTACCCGCAGGGGGGGCTAATTTCGGTCGAAGGTTTTGCGTCGAACACCACACACTTGACTCGATTTTGTTACACATTTCTTCTCATAATCAGATTTTGGTTCCATAATCTGAAAATTCCTTTTGACACCTTCGACATCGACAAAAGAGGAAAACTCGTACATTATCTATGACCGTAAAATCGAGCCCCATTTCCATAAAATTGTTAAAATAGTACTACGAATTAGCACACATTTGTATCAAATTCGGCAATTCGTACTGATCGCCAAACGATTATCCAATGAGAGCTCAGAATCTGGAGTATTCTCTGTCACGTCCGAATAGTAGTATATATATATATATATATATATATATATATATATATATATATATATATATATATATATATATATATATATATATATATATATATATATATATATATATATATATATATATATATATATATATATATATATATATATTAGAATATAAAACGTGACTATAACATGTGCTATTGTAAGCCTAGAAGCCTATGGCTTTTGATTAACATTGAGAGAGTGTCTCAGACTGAGTACTTCTTGTTTAATCCGACATTTAAGTTTACATCTCCAAAAGCATCCGTTTTCAACCGTTATTCGCAATAAAATATCTAAGATGGATTCCGTTGCAACTAGAATCGCTCGAGCAGAGTCAATGGACGAGTTAACAACTATTTTAAATGAAGAAAACTTAACGGACGTGGAGAGAGGATTTCTGTTTAACCGTCTGTGCTATCTAGCTACCGATGGGCATCCTGTTTCTCAAGCGGACGTTGCAGAAGAAAGTGTAGTTGGACAAGAGAGCGGTACGTTTACTTTCCTTAAGCTGTTAAGCGTAGAATTTTTTAATAAATGAAATCAATAATCAAGGTAATAATAAATTCATTTGAAGGTTTCTTTCAAATCCACTGCATTTAGTTTCCGTAATACGTGTTCCTTTCCTTTAAGTTCCTTTGTAATTTTTTATTTAGCAGCATTTTTATGGTCATTTATTTATAGATATACTTCAATACTGGATTCGCGCGGGATCTCCCGACTTAACAGAAAGTGAAAGAGAGGTTTTTGAAGGCCTTGTTGATGGAAGCAGGGAAGAAATGGGTTAGTATCTTTCCTTTTAATACAATACAGATCTCTTACAAGATTTAAAGTACTTTAAACTGCTGATATTTCTGCCATCCCTGTACTATGCACCCCAATTGAACTAGTCCTGACACCCCTCAGCAATACAGAAACCATGCACATCTTTCCAAAGAAATGCAATTTTACAATCTAAATATAAGTTACTCTGATTTAATTTTATCTTAACAGACGAATTTAGTGATTGGCTTAAGAATGAGTATCCGGAGTTGACTGACAGTCAAGAATTAGAGATAGAGCGGCTGGTAACTGAAGGCCGTATTCCTGAGGTTCCAAACGATCCTACTGCACGGGACAGTTTTGTGCACTCACGCATCATAGGGGCTGTCAACGAAGGTGCATCGACTTCAGGGCTTAATAGATTTCAGGCTGGCGGGAAGAGACCTCTTGAAGTGTTGGAAGATTCGGATAGGGACGGCGCCGACGAATTCCCGGATGATCAAGAAGAGGAAGAAGAATTCGATAACGACGTAAGCCGTTTTTACAGTATTGTTAAAGTAACAGAAAAATATGTAAAAAAGTACCGAGCTACTTCTAATGATTATAGTTTACGATTTAATTTAAGTGATCGGAATGATATCAACGCAGATTCATTTCCTCAATACTAGGACAAATTTTTGAGCACTTGTTACAGAGACTCAGTGACAACATCTCACCTCATGATATGGTGCGTATCGTTATTTGTTCTGATCGCTTAAATTTACCCATCGCGCTACCATTCATGAGGAGACGGGACCTAACCGTAGAACAAATTATGGCCAAAATTGAAAATGTTTTACAATCCAACAAAGAACTATACCTCGATGAAAACCTGTCAATAAACTTTATTCATTTAAAAATGCCTTCCGGAGGGGGGGAGGTCAAAAGGATTTAGTGGGATGCAGTCAATTGAGGACTTTTTTCGTGGTAAAAGGTGCGTCATTCGCATCCCTAAGGATGATCGGGGTCTTTGTTGTGCCAGGGCTATTGTCACAGCAATAGCGATTCACGAAAATGTAGATCCCAGGCTTGGTCAAATCAAACAAGGTAGGGCGATTCAATTAGATTTGGCTCAAAAATTGCACGCTGATGCAGGAGTACCTGAGGGACCATGTGGTATCCCTGAAGTAGAAGCTTTTCAAAATTTCTTAGCCTCCCGTTTTCAAATTATTGTACTTACATCTCTTCAGTCACCGATTGTTCTGTATAAAGGTCCTCATTTGGGAAAGGGTTTTCAAATTTATTTATTTTATCACAACGAACATTTTCACCTTTTGCTGCAACCAAGCGCTTTTTACGGTAGTGGTTATTACTGTCACTACCATAACAGCTTATACAACGACAGATTCAAGCACAGATGTGAGAATACATGTAGCATTTGCTTTAATGGAAATTGTAAAACTGAACCTGGTAAAGATTGGCTGCACTGTGACAGATGTAACAGGGATTTCAAAAATCGTGAATGTTTTAGATACCATTTGCAAAAGTCCACTGACGGAGGTAAGATGACTGTTTGTGAACGATTTTTCATTTGCAAGCATTGTGATAAATTTGTAAAAGTTCGAAAGACGAAGAAGGGTGCTATTATACCTCATAAATGCAATGAATATTTCTGCACTGTTTGTAAAATTTATGTGCAAGACGGTCACAAGTGTACTATTCAAGTTCATTTGGATAAAACGGGGAGTCACTGGGAACGTAAAAATGATTTGGAAACAATGGAAAATGAAAGACTTGAAAACAAAATAGTTGATAAAAAACAGCGCTTACCGCATGCTTACATATTTTACGATTTTGAAACAACGCAAGAGACAGGACAACATGTTCCTAATTTGTGCGTAGCTCAAGTTGTATGTGAAGATTGTATAGGCGAGTCTTTTGAAACCGCTTGTGAATTTTGCACAGAGAGACAGGTTGTCTTCAGGGGGGAAAACACTTTATCGGATTTCGGTGATTGGTGTCTCAAAAAGACAGACACTACATTCATAGCCCATAACTTCAAAGGCTTCGACGGTTATTTCGTGTTAGAGTATTTGTATAAATTAGAATACCTCCCGGAGATGATTAAACAGGGTGGAAAAATTATGCAATTAACTTTACCTAGAAATAAATTGCGTTTTATTGACTCCCTCAATTTTATACCTATGCCATTGACCAATCTACCCAAAACATTTGGCATTACTGAATTAAAAAAGGGTTACTTTCCCCACTTGTTTAATAGAACCGAAAATCAAAATTACATTGGCGTACTACCCGATGCTTCGTTTTACTCGCCTGACAAAATGTCAACAAAAAACAGGGAAGCTTTCATGGCTTGGTATGAAAAAGAAGCTGAAAAGGGTGAACAGTTTAATTTTCAGAAAGAGCTACTCACCTATTGTGTCAGACGCTGCTGCATATTGTTTCGTAAGCTTTTCATGGAGGTAACAAGAAAGACTGTAGGAGCTGAGGAAAATACTTTGTCTGTAGATGAAGGCAGTGATACAGAAACTGAAGATGAGGCCATAATGAAAAGAAAAGATTTAGGGGTTGATCCCTTTAAATACTGCATCACAATAGCTTCAGCATGCAATCTCGTCTTTCGAAGAAATTACATGCAACCAAATTCGATAGCTGTGTTTTCTGACCAGCAACAAAAAAATCATTCCTATTCATCTTTGCAGTGGCTTCATTTTGAAAGTCTTCAACGCGGGGTCCACATTGACCATGCAAGGAATGGTGGGGAAAGAAAAATTGGGCCTTTGTGGACGGGTTTGCCAAGGAAGGCAATATTATATTTGCTTTCCAAGGCTGCTGTTGGCACGGGTGCCCCGATTGTTAGGATGAGGACACTGTCCACCCTACATATAACATTACAATGGGAGAATTGTTTAAACGTACTGAGAAAATGAAAAAGTTTTTTCAAGATGTTTGTCCTAAATACTCATATGTGGAAATGTGGGAACACGAATGGCAAATGCTCAAAGAAAAACTTCCCGTTGAAATGTTAGTTAGTTAGTTAGATGGGGTTTAACGACACACCAACACGAATGTGTTATACAGTGTCAGCCAGATAAAAAAAAGCAATGGTGAGGTGAAATCACCCAAAAGGAAAAGGGATTGGGCAAAATACTAAGATATCTAAACAAAAGCCAATGTGGGAGTCATGTCAAAATTTCAAGTAAAGGTTACTTTCTTTGAGAAAGTCCAGAATGAGCGAAGGATCTGTGTGCTCAAACAACGTCTTCAGGTTTGGCACAGTGTAGTACTTCTGACGGATATGGGAGTATTCATAGCAGTCAATGAGAATGTGACTGACGGTGACAGCACAGTCACAGAGGATACAATATGGTCTCTCATCCCCGCGGAGCAAATAAGCGTGGGTTAGGTAAGTGTGACCTATGTGGGCCCTAATCAGTACCAAATCATCTCTCCGTTTTCTGGGGGCTGCATTACCCACGGTCCCGACCGTTGGTTTCATTTGGTACAATTTGTTCTCTGGGAAAGAATCCCACAGTTCCTGCCATTTTGATTGAAATGCCCGTTGAAATGAAAGCAAACATTAATATGGTACCAAAGAATCTAAAGCCATTATTGCCTCGTGAAGCTTTTTTTGGAGGACGCACAAATGGAATAAAATTATTTCACAAAGTTGAAGGTGATGGGCAAATTAAGTATGTAGATTTTTGCTCCCTATATCCTTACACAAATAAATACTGCTCATATCCAGTAGGACATCCGAGGATCTTAACAGTGAACCTATCGCACAATATGTCAGAATATTACGGTCTGGTTCGTTGCACAATTTTACCCCCTCGGAAACTATACCACCCAGTGCTCCCAGTGAAAATTCACGAAAAGTTAATGTTTCCACTGTGTTGGAAATGTGTTGAAGACAAGTCTAAATCTAGATGTACGCACTCTGAAATGGAAAGAGCAATCACTGGTACGTGGGTAACCCTAGAGGTACAAAAAGCTGTTCAAATGGGATACAAAATTGTTAAAGTGGAAGTAGTTTGGCATTTCGAGGAAAGAGCAGAATACGACAGGATTACTAAATCGGGAGGGCTGTTTACCAAGTACATCGACACGTTTCTAAAAATAAAGCAGGAGGCGTCCGGGTGGCCTTCATGGTGTGAGACAGAGCAAGATAGAGAGAAATACGTTGAGAAGTATTATGAAAATGAAGGTATAGCCTTGGACCCACAAAATATAGAATATAATCCAGGCTTACGAGCTCTTGCAAAATTAATGCTCAACAGCTTTTGGGGCAAGTTTGGGCAAAGATCGGACTTAGAAAAAACGGAAATCGTGACAAAGGTAGATAGGCTTTATGACCTTTTAAAAGATTGTGACAAAACTGAAGTCACAGACATTCGTTTTATTTACGAAGAAGTTTTAGAAGTAAATTATAAAGACAAAGAAGAATTTATGCTTCCAAACGCGAGAGTCAATGTCGCTATAGCGGCTTTCACGACATGTCATGCTCGGCTTCGTCTGTACGATTTACTCGATCATTTGCAAGAAAGGGTTTTGTATTTTGACACGGACAGTGTCATTTACACCTTAAAACCTGGTGAATGGGATCCACCTACTGGGGACTGCCTAGGTGAACTAACAAATGAGATTGATCCAAAAGATGGGAATTTCATAACTAGCTTTTGTACAGGTGGACCTAAAAATTACGCTTATACATTAAACTCGGGTAAAACAGTTTGTAAAGTTCGAGGGATTACTTTAAACTATCTTAATAGCAAAAAGGTGAACTTCAACACCTTGTATAGGATGGTTCAGAGTATTAGTGACAAACAAGTGCCTCCAGTTGTGACTCTAACTGACTCCCAAAAAATTAGTAGAGATGTTAAACGGAGGAAAATCATAAACACCAAGTTAAAAAAAGACTATAGGGTTGTGTATGATAAAAGAATTATCCTTGACGATTTACGAACTGTTCCCTTTGGTTACGATTTCTAAATTAAGATCGGATGGTATGAGAAACTATGGTACGAGAGACTACTGTAAGGAGGGGAGGGGGACGTTGACACACAAATATGTACGTGTGTGTGTGTGTGTGTGTGTGTGTGTGTGTGTAGGGAGTATATCAAACGTTAAATGATAAGAGAAACAAGTGTTGATATCTGCTTTTACATCTTTATTGAAACAAAATGTATTCAGTGCATACGTCTAAAATTACATGCACTGGAATAAAATAAGAAATAAGAACTTATGCCGGTACTTAATGTTTGCTGTGAGAGGAGTACTACGGTACTGTCAGGGGGGAACACTGAAGGGGGGGGGTACATGATGTTTTTCACATTAAAAATATATATACATCAGGTGTATGAAAATTAAGGCAACGAGTGCTTATCTACTTTAACTTTTTCAGCGTAACAAAATGTTAAGTGTATCGCATGTGTGTATGTGTGTGTGTGTTTTTATGTGTGTGTATGAGGAGGTGCATATCAAAAGTTTAAAGTAAGAGAAACAAGTGTTGTTATCTACCGTTTCATCTTTAATGAAACAAAATGTTATTAACTGCATCGTCATTTGTAAAATTACGTACATATGAATAAAATAATACGAACTTAGGATGAGAGAATTATGCCTGACTACCGGCACATAATGATTGTTGTGAGAGAAGTAATATTGAGCGCATCGACACGTGTAAAGTATATGGTTCACATTGAAAAGAACAAATACCTTATACTGGAAATACGAAACAGAAAATATGATTCACTGACTGAAAGTGGAGTGCAACTTGTTAATAGTCTTTTATGTGTGCTTTCATTTTACATGGTTTTCATCTTAAAAGTAAAGAACTAAAGTATAAACATATGAACAATTTTAAAACAACAGACGTAGGCCTAAACTACATATGTTAAGGTTATAAGCTGCGATAAAAAATGAATATCTTAAATTTACATGCTCCCTCCCTGTCGTATCTGCTGTTTTTGATAATCATAAGTATGGAACATACATTAGAATGACTCCCATGTAAATATACTTCAGGGCACTGCGCAAGATATAACAGGTGTGTTTGACCTCAAAACACGTCACTTCCGACTTTGAAAGCCTCAAGAATGATGAGAAAGCTAAGGTCCAGACTGATGCCCTCTGTCCTGCTCTGATCTCTAGTATCTTCTGGTGGCGTCTGTCGACCTTTTTCACGTCGCTCATTCCGCTAACTCACATTATTAGCCTCCAAATATTCTTTCGATATTTTTGGTCTTATATGAGCAAGGTGTTGCTTCGCAACCTTTCTGATAATGGAAGCTTCTATGGCTGGCTCTGTTGAGCAGTCTTATAATCCGATTCCTGGTTCCAATGAACAGGAAAATCTGACCAACTTTCCAGGAGAGGCTGGTTCCGATGAACGGTCCTTGCATTCTGGAGAGCCTAACAACGGTATGCTAATGACGCAAGGTAACATTAGGTCTAACGTTAACAGTAGGTAACAATACTACTCCCTTTACTAGGCCTAACGTTAGTACTGATGGTAGTGCGTCTACTAGGCCTAAGATAAGGCCTAGCGCTGGTCATACCAGAGCCGGTCACATTCTTCAACAACGCCCCTCTAGCCCGGTTGTATCGCTTTTGGCTTCGGAGGGTGAAGCTTTGGTAGAAGAAGCTGGTAGTGATTTGGAGATGGAAGATTTTGTTGTGGGCCCAAGTCAACCCAGTTCAAGTTATGGTGATACTGATAGGCCTACTGATAGTGCCCTGTCTCCGCAAAGGGGCGAGGGGGTAGATCCAGTAGGCTCCCTTTCGCTTTCTCAAGTGCCAGTTAGGAGCGCTAAATTAGGCCCTCAATGGTATGAGCTAGAGCTACCCTCAGCAAGCGAAGATGCCTCTAAGCCTAAGAGTTAGTTGCTGAGAGAAACATTAGAGGTTCCACACAAGAAAAGGGATGCGTATGTGGCATGGGCACCATCTGTCAGAATACAGGAGTTTGTGGAGGAGATTTTTCGACAGCCTTTGTCAAAAGCCAATCATGCTGAGCTCTGTAGGCTTTAACCACGGCCCCAGATAGAAACACTTATGGTGCCTCAGATCGATAATTTCTTTGAGTGTTTGGGGAACATTGATGCTTTAAAAAAGCAGCTACCTATTGAAGGTGACCTTCAGAATCACTTGCGGAATTTCATCGATGCAGCTGGCCCGCTCACGCTCATGTTACACCACCTAGAAAAGGGGCCCTTAGCTCATGATTTAGTGAAACATATAACCTGTCAGTCCCTACGTCTCCTGGGTCATGCTATCGCTACCTTAAATAGGGTACGCAGAGAGGCCATACTAAAGAAAGTGGGGCTTCAAAAGTTCCTGTCAGTGGCTGCGAAAGGCCCATCTAAGGGTACTGGGCTTTTCAGTGAGGATCTTAGGGAGTTGCTGCGGGAACGCACAGAAGATGCTAAGGCCCTACTAGGGGCCTCAAGACTGGCAAGGGAAACAACATACAGCTTCGCCCCCCACAAAAGAGGGTCGGCCACAAAGCGCCCGGCAGGTACAGTACCTTTTAGTAGACCAGATAATAGGCAGCGCCAGTTTTTTCGGTCAGCCGCCCCTTCCAGCAGCGGTCGAAGGGGCGGTTTCCAGCCAAGCAGCCGGGGAGCCAAGTTTCACAGGAGAACCCAAGGCAAGCAGGACAGGGAAGCTCAACAGTGAAGGTAAGCCCAAGAGCTTCTCTAGGGGTAGCAACTTTCCTCGGGAGGAATATTTCAAGTTGTTTGGACAGGTGGAAATCAATAACAAGCGACAGATGGGTTCTAGAAACAGTACAAGGCTACAAAATTCCTTTCTTAAAGGAACCTCTTCAGCAGTCCCCTCCATTTTTTCAAATCAGTCAAGAAAAAGTAAATGCTCTGGACACAGAAATTCAACTCCTACTGCAGAAAAGGGCAGTGGAGAGAGTTCCAGAGCAGAAAATCGAGCCACAAGAGTTTCTAAGTACTTTGTTTGTGGTCCCAAAGAAAGACGGAGGCGTCAGGCCCGTCTTCAATTTAAAGAACCTAAATTCCTTTCTAGAACCACCTCATTTCAAGATGGAAGGGATTCACACTCTAAAAGAGTTGATACAAAAAGGGGATTACATGGGGAAGATAGATCTAAAGGATGCTTACCTGTCTATCCCAATTGCCAAGAGTCACAGAAGTTATCTAAGGTTTCTGTGGAAAGGAATCAAGTATCAGTTTTGCAGCCTTCCTTTGGGCTAGCCACGGCCCCTCTAGTCTTTACAAAGTTGTTAAAACCAGTGGTGAGCCATCTGAGGCAACAGGGTATAAGGCTAATTGTGTACCTAGACGATTTCCTCTTTCTCAACCAATCCTCCGAAAATTTAGTAGAGGAAATGAGTATTGCAAAGGCACTTTTGGAAAACCTGGGGTTCACCATAAACCAAAAGAAGTCAATTTTTGTCCCTTCCAAGACAGTAGAATTTTTGGGCCTCAGTGTAGAGTCAGAGTCGCTTCAACTCTCCCTCCCAGCAAACAAATTATCAGAAATAAAGAAAGAGTGTCAAAAGATGCTCACTCTAAAGTCAGTAAAAGCACGAACAATAGCCCATTTAGTAGGGAAAATGGTTGCAGCAAAAGTGGCAATCAATTATTCCATGGCCCATCTGCGCTACCTTCAGAGAGTCCTAGGCAGGGCAATCCAGGGGCCAGAAGGCTTCGAGGAAATGACCCAAGTCCCCGAGGGTTAGTTAGTTAGTTAGATGGGGTTTAACGACACACCAACACGAATGTGTTATATAGTGTCAGCTAGATTAAAAAAAAGGAATGGTGAGGTGAAATCACCTAAAAGGAAAAAGGATTGGGCAAAATACTAAGGTACCTAAACAAAAGCCAATGTGTGAGTCATGTCAAAATTTCATGTAAAGGTTACATGAGGTAAGTCCCCGAGGGGGCTTACAAAGACTTGAAATGGTGGATAGAGAATATTCAAGCCCAGAATGGGCGTGCCATCCAGTCCTTAGCCCCAGATCTGATAATTCAAACCGATGCATCCCTCTCAGGTTGGGGAGCAGTCTGCGGAGGTTCTCGAACAGGCGGACTCTGGTTGGAACACGAAAAAACATGGCACATAAATGTGCTAGACTTACAAGCCATCTATCTAGCCCTAAACTGTTTTACAAAGAATATTTCCAATCAGCACATCCTAATAAAATCAGACAACGTGTCCGCATTAAGTTACATAAACAGGCAAGGGGGAACGAAAAGCAAGGATCTCCTAAAGGTGGTAGACACAATATGGGAATTTTGTCAGGTTCGTCAATTGACCTTGACAGGAGAGCATGTCCCGGGTATCCTGAATGGGGAAGCAGATTGCCTGTCAAGGCATTGGGAAGATGCATCAGACTGGATGCTAAACAAGCAAATTTTCAATCAAATTGCTCAAACCTTGGGGCCATTCCAGATAGACCTGTTCGCAAGTCGAACCAATGCCCAGTGTCCGGTCTATTGCAGTTGGAAGCCCGACCCGGGGTCACAGTGGGTAAATGGATTCACTCTGACATGGACAAATCTTGCAGCATATGTATTCCCCCCTTTTATTCTCATTGCAAGGTGCCTGAGGAAGGTCAGGGAATGGAAGGCAACAGTTTGCCTTGTGACACCCAAGTGGACAACCCAACCTTGGTATGCCCAGGCACTGGAGATGAGTGTACAGTCCCCTATACTGATTCCTCCAACTCACAACAATCTGCTGTCGAGTCAAGGGGAACAACACCCCTTAATTCTGAACAAGACCCTATTCCTAATCGCTTGGAAAATTTCAGGGGTAATCTCACAGCAAGAGGCCTATCGGAAGAGGATCAGACCCTTATTACCTCATCTTGGAGGAAAGGGACTAGTGACCAATACGACTGTGTTTGGAAGTTCTTTTCAGGCTGGTGCAGTGAAAGGGAAATTAATCCCTTTTGTGCAAGTTTAGAAGAGGCTTCTAACTTTTTGGCAGAGCAATTTGAGAAGGGAAAGTCATATAGTACCTTGAACATTTACAGGTCAGCACTGTCTGCAACTCTCCCACCAATTGATGGCAAACCTTTGGGACAGCACCCCTTAATTTGCAGGTTATTAAAAGGGGTAAGCATTAAACGCCCCCCACAGGCTAAGTATTCATTCACGTGGGATGTGCAAGTTGTACTAGATTATATAAAGTCTTTGGGAGCCAACAGTGATCTTAGCCTCAAATTGCTCTCGAAAAAGGCAGTGGTTTTGGTAGCACTAGCTACAGGTTGCCGGGGGTCTGAAATTGCCAAAATGGTGACTAATTTGGTAAAAATTGATGCTGAAAAGGTTCAGGTGGGCATCATGGGTGCAACAAAGACCTCCAAGCCAGGGCAAACAAAAATCTGTATTCTGCCATTTTTAAAAGTAACAGATATTTGTCCAGCCTCAGTGTTTCGTCATTACTTGGAGAGGACTAAATCTTTTCGAAGTAGCTCAAATGATGAAGACAATGTCTTCATTTCTTTTCTAAAGCCCTACCGCAAAGTTTGTTCGGCCACTATCGCCAGGTGGATAAAAGACATTCTGCGCTTGGCAGGGGTTGATACTGGTGTTTTTACAGCCCATTTTACCAGGGGTGCATCAACCTCTGCAGCTTTAAGGGCAGGTATGGCTGTAGAGGATATAATGAAAGTAGCCGATTGGACTAGAGTGGCTACATTCAAGAATTTTATTTCAGGGGAACCACTTCTCACACTAGCTTAGCAGCATATGTTTTTCAGGTAGGTTCCCTGACTTTAAAGACACACCTGTTATATCTTGCGCAGTGCCCTGAAGTATAATTCCCAATTTTGACAAGGTACTCTGTACCTGCCATAAAAATTGGAATTATATTAAGGGCACAAGCAAGATATAACAGGTATTTATTCCCTCCACTACCCACCCTGTGAGCTGTGGTGAAGCCTTCTCAGTTTCACGTTTTCTTGTCTTCTTTTATCTTTACAGGAATTACAGAAGTGAGGACCAACCTTCCCTGGGATTCATAACACCAAGTTCATTGTTTCTGTGGATGCGGTGGATGTTAACACTAATCGATTTCATAAAACATTCAAACTTTTATAGGAAGAACATTGTAAGTTTCCTTCAGTGACTGTAAGTAAAGAAAAAGAAAAAAGTTTTTGCTTTGTAATTCCATTGTTGGGCCCTTGCATCAAGGTCCTTTCAAAAAAACAAAAGAAGGAAGAGAAAAGGAATGAAGGAAATATAAGCATCAGCAAAGGAGCACTTTACAGTTACCTTTTCTTCTGTCATTTTTTTGAAAGTGTGGATGTAACATACTCGAGCGTGAGCTTGAGGAGGCCTTCTTTTACCTGTTACTTCGTGAGCTTGTTCTCAAGGTCGACAGACGCCACCAGAAGATACCAGAGATCAGAGCAGGACAGAGGGCATCAGTCTGGATCTTAGCTTTCTCATCATTCTTGAGGCTTTCAAAGTCGGAAGTGACGTGTTTTGAGGTCAAACACACCTGTTATATCTTGCTTGTGCCCTTAATATAATTCCAATTTTTATGGCAGGTACAGAGTACCTTGTCAAAATTGGGAATTTTACGTCTTTTAGATTTTGCAATTGCCCCTGTTTTGGATCTTACATCTCTTGGGGGAGTGGGTAATAACTTGGATATGTCTCCATGTAATCCCGTTTCCCGTATCTGATGCATTACTTGACGTCTAGCCAAATTTCCAACATGAGCCTCTGGAAAATTTAATTCTGAAAGACCATGAATAAACTTTTGACAACCGACGGGATTAAAGTCTTTACGGGTGTGCATTACATCAAGAATTAAATCAGTAAGATTAGAACCCTTAACTGTGTCTCCTTTGTAGAGTAACTCCCCGTTTCCGTTCCAGTCAATAATTGGGCTTTTTCCTGATTGTCGGTGGTCAGTAATCCGATTTAGCATCAGTTTAGCTTTATTCTTTAAAGATTTCGGAAAGTTTGTCAATATTTGATCTGCTTTTAAAGCTTCCCCTTCGTTAGAGTTTGTGGTGGTGGTGGTGATGGTGCTGGTATTATTATCGCTGCTTTTGTCACCTTTATTATCTGAAGACGTAGAAATGTTGAGTCCAATTGGTTGACCCGTCATCTTTTTGTCCTCAGTCAAATACCGCTGAAGTGTATCGTTATACAATTGCACTTTATCAAGAAGAGACAAATCAGATCTTTTTAAGGTGGATTTCATATCTTCGTCTAACTGGTTAAGTCTTTTCTGAGATTTATCTTGACTGACTACGTTTAAAACACGAGCAACATCCTGAGGCATTAAAACCATTTTCTTTGCAAATTGCATTTTGCTATTTTCGAGTCAGGGCTCCTAATAGTAATCCTCCAAGAGATTGAATTACTGGCTTTAAGAGCACGCTTAGAAACCCTCCTTGTTGAACCAAAATTTCTCTTCTTTTAGGGTGACCCAAACGTTTATCACTTAGCGCTCTGAGATGCCTCTTGTAAGGTGATAGCTTTGATCTCTGGGCTTTAGAAACAGGAACATTGCCTTTTACCACGTTTGAAACACACTCACAAATACTGGTAATCA
Source organism: Holothuria leucospilota (assembly GCA_029531755.1). Taxonomy (NCBI): domain Eukaryota; kingdom Metazoa; phylum Echinodermata; class Holothuroidea; order Aspidochirotida; family Holothuriidae; genus Holothuria; species Holothuria leucospilota. The sequence goes on along the minus strand of JAIZAY010000175.1, from coordinate 2,063 downwards.
AGCTTTGATCAGCATGCTGTAAGAAAGCTTTCCGTTCACGAGGTGAACACTTGGACAGAAATCTTAGTTCATGAGCATGTTTTTTTCAACCGTCTGGGTGGTGCCATGGTGATAAATGAATTATTCTCCCTCATAGAATACATTTTGTTATCAAGAGTGTTACTCATTTAGGTAGATATACGTACTGCGTTTCTCCTGGAAATATGTTTGTTCGCAATCGAAAATCATCGCGAGTATAAGGTTTCAAATCTATGAACAGGTATCCTTATGGTTTCTTAGTAGCATCAGCAAAGGCCGCCTGAATAAACTTTACCTGGCCGGGATAAATCTGCTTTCCTAAACTGGAAACTTGTGATTTATCTCGGGGATTTTTAAATAAAACAATGTAGTGTGCATTAAGTGTGATATTGCGTGTTTCTTTGGCTCCATAGAAAAAGTTCTGTAAGATGTAAATAACAGAGATATTTCTATGGTGTGATCCTTTAGAAAATAAATCGGTGATTCGCTTGTCATTACCATGTGACGTCATAATATCGTCTAAAATGATCAAAGTTTTGTAAGATGGGTCCAGATATTCATCCAGATTTGTCGGGAGGCCTTCAACAAAGCGGATTTGAGGGAGGGCAGCAGACATCTCCACAAAAGCTGGCTGATATTCCCCATAGCAGTAAACAATCCTCTCAGGCGCTCCTTCAATAACATCTTGCGTTAACATTTTTTTAACAAATTGAGTTTTTCCACAACCGGTCGGTCCTGCAATCACACAAGTGAAGGGATGTGCCAACTTCGGGTTCATTTGAGAATATGAGTTTCCTTCAACAGACGCATAACATTTTAAGGCAAATGACAGAAAGAATAGAGCGAAAAAGTAGGGTAACATCTTTAGGATAACTGTATCTTGCGAATCCAACTCTAAAAGTGAAAGTATTGGAGGGTGTCAGAGCTATTTAAATTTTATCGCCCTCGTTATTAGTCGCGGGTTTATTTCCCTAGCAAATTGCAAAACTATGTACTCGTCATCATTAACTTTCAAGTCTAAATTATATCTCTTTGGAATGAATTCATTGACCAAACTGTCATTTAAAGTTGGGTCCTTCGTAAATTTGGAAACAATCGTATCCATAGATATATTTCTACATCTATGTAGCAAGAAGAACAAGCAATATTGACCACACACTGTTGATATTAAACCTTGCAAACGCCTTTCAGTCTTTCTTACTAGATTCTTGGTGTGTTATTTCAAAAACGGTTTAAAGTAAGGGGAACACTCTTCGGGTGATCGACCAAAAGAATCAAAAAAATCTGTTCCTTTATTGTCAAAGTACATAGCCACCCAATGAGAACGTGGGCTATCAGCTTCATCCGTGTTTGCTATAAAAGCTTGTGGTAAGGTAAAACTTTTTTGAGGGAGGAGATTTGATGGAAAAACCCCATGGAAATGATTTCGGGCAACTGAATCTAACTTCATGATTTGCAAGAGCTGTCTTGTGTCTATGCTTGTTTTGGCTTCAGAAGTCGATAAAAACGTTGCGTGTCTTATCTATTTCCACGATGGCGTCGTACTCTGCATAAACAATGACATTTATTGTTCTAACCAAGGCACGATCAACTTGCATTTCCAATCGCACGTTGCCGTTTTTGCGTAGATTAAAATGCCCTCCGTGCTTTTTACGTGCGAAAAACGGACACGGCCAGACTGGCGAAAGGATCACTACATATGGCCAACAACCAAAAAACCGAACACCAACAACACAAACCACCAAAATCGCCCAGAACACCAGACCGAATCCCTCGACCAGCGAGGACACTCCAGCCCTCCGTTAGCTAAATCAGAAGTCATATCAAATGCAGTTCAGTAAAGTTCAGTTCAGGTCTTCGACGAGAGCAGACGTGTTTTCGTTTCGCTCTCGTCTTTTGCCGTGCTCAACTTGTATCACTGTGTGATAGCTGTACTATTTATTGCGATTGTGCATAAAACCTTATAGCGTGCTTGTGTTGTAGTTAATAAGTAGGTCTGGTCGTGTCCAGTGTTGCGACCTCACCTTGTTTCTGGTATTTTTTTT
>JAIZAY010000351.1:0-55367 GCA_029531755.1 Holothuria leucospilota | reverse complement strand
CCGAAGGCAAAACACCACGCCCGACGGCAACACCCAAGGACCCCGAAGGCAAACACCACGCCCGACGGCAACATCAAGCCCGACGGCAACACCACGCCCGGAAGGCAACACCACGCCCGAAAGGGCAACACTAAAGCCCGTAGGCAAACACCACGCCTGAACGGCAAACCACTAAAGCCCGTAGGGCAAACACTACGGCCCCGAACAGGCAACACTACGCCCAAAAGGCACACAGCACTTAAAAAAGCACCTGGGGGGCAAAATACAGGTGCACCTTGCCCAAGGGTGCCCCGAAGGTAGTTGTGGCAAAGGGTAACCTCATTACTCCCACGTTTAAACAAACTCCACAACCGGATGCAGTTTAAAGTCCTACCCAGGACTACAAATCCAGGTAACGTGCGTTGTGATTGGCGTCGAAATAATTTGACTTAGCTATACGCCAATCACAACGCACGTTACATAGGATTTGTCAAATGAGGATGTTGTATGTTCAGTTCAGTTCAGGTCTTCGACGAGAGCAGACGTGTTTTCGTTTCGCTCTCGTCGTTTTACCGTGCTCAACTTGTATCACTATGTGATAGCTGTACTATTTATTGCAATTGTGCTTAAAACCTCATAGCGTGCTTCATACTAAATTTTGTCTTTTGTAACACCTGGTCAGAGTTTTTTTCTTTTCAGGTTCCCGAAGAGAGTGGACGATCCCCTGCCGGGCTCGTTCGATCTCTTTGGGAAGTTTTGTTTTCGTTACGTGTAGATAGTTGTATATACTGTAAGTAAACTGATTTTAATGTAACAAGTGGACCCCCCCCCCCCATGTCCCCATGTTTGTTGCCTTTGGGCGTGTGTTATATTGAGATTGTGTTGTAGGGTCGTTGGTGGTGGTTTCTGTTAGTGGTAACAAAGACTCCATGAAGCCGTACCGGAGCTGCGGTGTCCTCGCTGGTCGAGGGATTCGGTCTGGTGTTCTGGGCGATTTCGGTGGTTTGTGTTGTTGGTGTTCGGTTTTTTGGTTGTTGGCCATATGTAAGTGATCCTTTCGCCGGTCTGGCCGTGTCCGTTTTTAGCACGTAAAAAGCAGTTTTTTTCTTTTCATTCCGTGGCCCCGAGCCACGCAAACTGCTGCTATGCCCGGAGGTCGGGATAGCACAATTGTTAAGTTGGAGTTTTCGTCTGGGGTGAGTGTCCCTCCCCCACAGGCGTTTACTGTGTTAAAAGACAATGGTGTCGAAATTGAGATGTTGCAGGCGCTTGAGGCCCGCAACACATATGACCTTAAGTTTAAGTCTGATGCTGCCCGTGTTAAGGGTGTGTCATGCCTGAAGGGGGTAGAGGGGCTCACTGTCACCCCATATGATGGCTCTGTGGCGGTGACGGTGCTTTACCTTCCCTTCGAGGTCGATCAGCGCCTGGTTGCGAGGGTTCTTAGTCAATACGGAACTGTCTCTGAAATGCGGTGGTGTAAATATACTGTGGGTGACTTGAAAGGTATATTTAATGGGAAGAGACAGTTCCGTATGGAACTGGTGAGGGACATTCCATCGTTCCTCTTCATAGGGGGTTCCAAGGCCCACATTAGGTACTTTTGCCAGCCCCGTACCTGTATTAGATGTGGAGAGGAGGGGCACGAAGCCAAGTCGTGTCCCAACAGACGTTGTGGAAAATGTTTGCAGTTGGGGCACGGCAAGGCAGAGTGTCCCAACGAGGTACGGTGCAACCTCTGTGGGGAGGAGGGACATGTGTTTGGTGCCTGCCCCACATCGTACTCTGCCCATGTCAGTTCCGATGTGGGGTCGTCACCCGAACCCTCGCAAACAGGCCCACAATATTCAACCCAGGAATTAGAGGAGGCGGCACTTGAGGTTGAGCAGGACTTCCTTGCCTCCAAGCAGTGTGAGGGGGGTACTGGGACTCCTGAGGCAGACTCTCCGCCATCGTTGGCAGCGGCACCCAGTCAGGTTGAAATAATGACATTAGAGGAGGACCTCGATCTGTCCTCAGACTCGGCGATGTCGGATGGCGGGGAGCGTGCCTCAGAGCGTCCTCCAAAGGATCCACCATCGGGGGAGGGTTGGTTTGATTTGTGTGAGGGGGAGGGGCCAGAGTCTGCACTGAAGAGGTCGGCTTCAGGCGAAGTATCAGACAGGGGAACCCATCACTCTGGGACGCCCGTATCGAGCCCACGGATTAAAAAGATAAGGTCCCAGTCAGAGTATTTAGTGTGAATGGTTTTGTCTTTGTGTCCCCGTTTTCTTTTGGGGTTTCTGTTCTGTTTGTGTCTGTGCCCATGCATGCCACAAAGTTTTTTTGGTAGTTCAGTGTAAATAGGTTTGCTTTGTTCCGCATTAGGTCCGCCCGGCTACAAGCATGTAAAGAGCACATCACATTGTTAATACTGTAAATAGTGGGGGTTGGCCACATGAATGCTGGCCTGGTGTATATAGTTGTCCTTGTGTTTCATGTCACGTCCGGTGTTTTGTTCCGGAGCACGTAGGGAGCACCCATAGTTCCAAAAAGCATTGGACAGACTCAACCTGAACACTCTTCTGTTGATGTAAATGGGTATGTAAATAGTTTTGCCTAGTGAGATTGTAAATAGTCCTATGTAACTGGTTTGGGTTCGGGGTGGTTTTGTACATAGTTATCGCAGAAATTTTGTTTGCTAGCGCAATGTACAGAATTCTGTAAATAGTTCACCTTTGCAGTTTTGTCCGGTCAGGTTTAAGTTCTCCTTTGTTTCTTCGTGCCCGTTTCTACGTACGTAAAAAGCTAGCTTTCTCATCGAATGACGTGCTTTTTAAGTGCATCGAAACGGCACATACAAACAAAAAACAAACTCAAACTCATCGAATGACGTGATTGAAAGAAATCAGAGAGGTTCACAGTGAGCGTAAGAGTGTAAAAATAGGCCAAGTTGTAAGCTTCGTCCAGAAAATTGTCGTACCTTGTTAGTATATACATGTAGAGTGTATTATATATATGTACATAAATCGGAACGCCTGTGGTATAAACCAAGGCGAGAGCGAAACGAGCTTTTTAAGTACGTAGAAACAGGCACTGGCAAACTAAAGAAGAATCCCAAACCCAAACAAAACCATGACGGGTCACAAACACAAATGCTAAACAAACTATACATACCGTGCAACAGGGAACAAAGAGTCTTTGTTACTACTGAACTCCAGCAACTGCCACTGCAGCCAACCCCAAAACAACTCCCCACAACCACACACCACCCAAACAAATTCCGCCCACACGCCCAAAGGAAACACCACGCCCGAAGGCAACTCTACGCTCCACGGCAACAACACGCCCGAAGGCAACACTACGCCCGAAGGCAACACTACGCCCAAAGGCAACAGCACTAAAAAAGCACCGGGCCAAACACAGGTGCACCTTGCCCAAGGGTGCCACGGAGGCAGTTGTGGCAAAGGGTAACCTCATTATCCCCACGCTTTAACAAGCTCCACAACCGGATGCAGTTTAACGTCTGCTCTCGTCGAAGACCTGAACTGAACTTGCTGGTCGAGGGATTCGGTCTGGTGTGCTTTTTAAGTGCATCGAAACGGCACATACAAACAAAAACAAAAACTCAAACCGGATCGGGCAGAAACATAAATGCAAACTATTTACAAACAACTAAATCAAACAGAAAATTATGTTCATTACAGTAATTGAACTATATGTACAGATACTTACATACACATATATACATATTTACAACATATTTACAACCAAGCACCTCACAAGCCACCCACATACAAACACAGCCCCATTTACAAATTACAGTAGTTCCATATTTACAAACAAAATCAATATTTACAAGTTGACTACCACCCGGCCCGCCCTCACCGAAACAAGCGGACCCCACCGCCTACCGAATGCCGATCTTGGCAAACGGACGAAGTCCGACTCCACCCTCAGCTTAACCTCCGCCCTCACCGACGCCAGGACGACATCAGCAGGCCTCCCCACCCCCCTAAAAACAATGTTACATCGGTCTCTCCATAAGGCTAGCTTTATGGAGGCCGAAACAAAGGTAAGTATGTCCTGAACACTTGTATTGCATGGCGAAGGTGAAAGACCATACAAAGCATAGTCCTGGCTGACAGCCCAGGTGTTACACAACGTTAGGCGGTCAGTCAGGACTTGAAACCATTCCCAGAATAGAGCCACATAGTCACACTGCCAAAACACATGTGACACACTCTCCCACTTTGTGCATCTTGTGCGGGGGCAAATACCATTCGGTCTGGTGTTCTGGGCGATTTTGGTGGTTTGTGTTGTTGGTGTTCGGTTTTTTGGTTGTTGGCCATATGTAGTGATCTTTTCGCCGGTCTGGCCGTGTCCGTTTTTAGCACGTAAAAAGCAAACATGGACCCCAGTAAACGGAGAGATGATTTAGTTCTGAATAGGGCTCGCACCGGTCACACTTACCTTACCCATGCCTATTTTTGAGTTTTGTTTTTTGTTTGTATGTGCCTTTTCCATGCACTTAAAAAACCCATGCCTGGGTAGGACGTTAAACTGCATCCGGTTGTGGAGTTTGTTTAAAAGTTGTCCTGGGTAGGACTTTAAACTGCATCCGGTTGTGGAGTTTGTTTAAAAGTGGGAGTAATGAGGTTACCCTTTGCCACAACTGCCTCCGGGGCACCCTTGGGCAAGGTGCACCTGTATTTGCCCCGGTGCTTTTTAAGTGCTGTTGCCTTTGGGCGTAGTGTTGCCTTTCAGGCGTGGTGTTGCCTACGGGCGTGGTGTTGCCTTCGGGCGTGGTGTTGCCTTCGGGCTTGGTGTTGCCTTCGGGCGTGGTGTTGCCTTCGGGCGTGGTGTTGCCTTCGGGCGTGGTGTTGTCTTCGGGCGTGGTGTTGCCTTCGGGCGTGGTGTTGCCTTCGGGTGTGGTGTTGCCTTCGGGCTTAGTGTTGCCTTTGGGCGTGGTGTTGCCTTCGGGCTTGGTGTTGCCTTCGGGCGTGGTGTTGTCTTTGGGCGTGTGGTCTTTGTTTTTGGTGTGGCCGGGGGGGGGGGGTTGGTCTGTGGGGTGTTTGGGTTGTTGTCGGTGTGTGTGTGGTTCTGTTGTTGTGGTGAACATAGTTTTCTGTTTGATTTGGTGGTGTGTGGATGGTTTTGCCTTTGTGTTCCTGTCCGGTCCGGTTTGAGTTTTGTTTTTTGTTTGTATGTGCCGTTTCGATGCACTTAAAAAGCCCCCCCCCCCCCTGCATCCGGTTGTGGAGCTTGTTAAAGCGTGGAGATAATGAGGTTACCCTTTGCCACAACTGCCTCCGGGACACCGTTGGGCAAGGTGCGCCTGTATTTTTGGCCCAGTTTTGTTCAGTTTTTTGTTTTTGTGTAAATAGTGTATATAGTGTACATACTGTAAATATAGCAAGTTGACTCCACCCCAGACCCCTCGTGGCAGGTGGACCCCGCCCCGGACCCCTCGTGGCCCCTTGGGGCAGTTTGTGATGATTGCTTGGTCTGGTGTTTTGGTTTTTTGGTTGTTGGGTGGTGGTTTGGTCTGGTGTTGTCTTTCGTTGGCGGTATGTAGTAATATTGGTTTAGGGTGGCCAGGGGGAGGTTGGTTTGTGGGGCATTGGGTTGTCAGTGTTTGTGTGGTTCTATTGTTGTAATGAACATAATTTTCTGTTCGATTTGGTGGTGTGTGGATAGTTTTGCCTTTATGTTCCTGTCCGGTCCGGTTTGAGTTTTGTTTTTTGTTTGTATGTGCCGTTTCGATGCACTTAAAACCCCCCCCCCTCCATGCACTTAAAAAACCCATGCCTATTTACTGGGAATTGGCTCTATTCTGGGAATGGTTTCAAGTCCTGACTGACCGCCTAACGTTGTGTAACACCTGGGCTGTCAGCCAGGACTATGCTTTGTATGGTCTTTCACCTCCGCCATGCAATACAAGTGTTCAGGACATACTTACCTTTGTTTCGGCCTCCATAAAGCTAGCCTTATGGAGAGACCGATGTAACATTGTTTTTAGGGGGGTGGGGAGGCCTGCTGATGTCGTCCTGGCGTCGGTGAGGGCGGAGGTTAAGCTGAGGGTGGAGTCGGACTTCGTCCGTTTGCCAAGATCGGCATTCGGTAGGCGGTGGGGTCCGCTTGTTTCGGTGAGGGCGGGCCGGGTGGTAGTCAACTTGTAAATATTGATTTTGTTTGTAAATATGAAACTACTGTAATTTGTAAATGGGGCTGTGTTTGTATGTGGGTGGCTTGTGAGGTGCTTGGTTGTAAATATGTTGTAAATATGTATATATGTGTATGTAAGTATCTGTACATATAGTTCTATTACTGTAATGAACATAATTTTCTGTTTGATTTAGTTGTTTGTAAATAGTTTGCATTTATGTTTCTGCCCGATCCGGTTTGAGTTTTTGTTTTTGTTTGTATGTGCCGTTTCGATGCACTTAAAAAGCACACCCATGCCTATTTACTTCACAGAGATTCAGTTCAGGTCTTCGACGAGAGCAGACGTGTTTTCGTCGAGCTCAACTTGTATCACTTGTATCAACTTGTTTGTATGTGCCGTTTCGATGCACTTAAAAAGCACTTGTATCACTGCGTGATAGCTGTACTATATATTGCGATTGTGTATAAAAAACCTTATAGCGTGCTTGTGTTTTAGTTGATAAGTAGGTCTGGTCGTGTTCATTCGTTTGCGACCACGCCTTAATTCTGTGTTGCTTGTGTTTTTGTTACTTCATCCTAATTTTTGTCCCTTGTAAAACTAGTTCTGAGGTTTTTTTCCTTTTTATCCCGTGGCCTCGAGCCACACAACTGCTGCTATGCCCGGAGGTCGGGATAGCACAATTGTTAAGTTGGAGTTTTCGTCCGGGGCGAGCGTCTCTCCCCCGCAGGCGTTTACTGTGTTAAAGAATAAGGGGATACAAGTTAAAGAGATAGAGATGTTGCAGGCGCTTGCTGCCCGCAACACATATGACCTAAAGTTCAGGTCTGATGCTGCCCGTGTTAAAGGTGTGTCTTGCCTGAAGGGGGGCAGAGGGGCTCACTGTCACCCATATGATCGCTCTGTGGCGGTGACAGTGTTATACCTGAATTTTGAGGTCGACCAGCGCCTGGTTGCGAGGGTTCTGAGCAAATACGGAACTGTCTCTGACATGCGGTGGTGCAAATATGGTTCGGGCGAGTTGGCCGGCATATTTAATGGAAAGAGGCAGTGCCGTATGGAATTGGACAGGGACATTCCGTCCTTCCTCTTCATAGGGGGTTCGAAGGCCCACATAAGGTACTTCGGGGAGCCCCGCACCTGTTTCAAGTGTGGACAAGAGGGACACGAAGCCAGGTCTTGTCCCAACAGACGTTGTGGCAAGTGCCTGCAGGTGGGGCATGACAAGGCAGAGTGTCCCAACGAGGTGCGGTGCAACCTTTGTGGAGAGGAGGGACATGTCTCTGGTGCGTGCCCCACATCGTACTCTGCCCATGTCAGTGCGGATGTGGAGCAGGCACCTGAACCCTCGCAAGCAGGCCCAGAATATTCCACTGAGGAATTGAAGGAGGCAGCACAAGAAGTAGAAAAAGATTTCCTTGCCTCGAAGCAGTGTGAGGGGGGTACTGTGGCTCCCAAGGCGGACTCCTCACCATCCTCCCCACCAACACCAGTGGAAGCTGATAGGATGGCAGTGGAGGAGGACCTACAGCTCTCCTCAGACTCCGAGTCTGCTATGTCAGATGGTGGGGAGTCTGCCTCAGAGCCTCCTCCCAAGGATCCACCTTCCGGGGAGGGCTGGTTTGATTTATGTGAGGGAGAGGAGCCTTCATTGAAGAGGTCGGCCTCAGGCGGGGTGTTAGACCAGGGGGTTCACCATTCTCAAGACCCCTCCCCGAGTTCACAGAGTAAAAAGGTCAGGTCCCAGGTAGATACGTAGCCACTCATTACACCATGGCTGATCCCCTGTCCCTGCTGACTCTAAATGTTAACAGCATGAGGGACAGTCGGAAGCGGTCAAGGATATTCCAATTTTGCAAAACACTGGGTGTGGACTTCGTTTTCCTCCAGGAGACCCACATTATGAATGAGGACGATGTCCACACCTGGTCCTTTGAGTGGGGCGGGGGTTTACACGCTTCCTTTGGCTCAAGAACATCTTGTGGTTCAGTTATTTTAGTTTCGCCAAGGTGGACTCCGCTGGTCGGAAAAGTCGATTCTGATCATGAAGGCCGGTTGGTATGCATTACATTAAGATACCCATGTGGGAAATTTTTCCTGTGTAACGTGTATGCGCCCAATCGGCCTTCAGACAGAAGGGACTTTTTGATGACCCTGCCATCCTTCGTTCCTGGCAGTGCTCCTTGTATCCTGGCTGGGGACTTTAACTGCGTCCCCGACACACAGCTTGACCGAATGTCCACACGTACGTCTTCGGGCTGTGGTGTCGGTATGTCGGAATTGGACATGTTTATAAAGAATCATGACATGGTTGACGTTTGGAGAGCACAACATCCCGGCTTGTCCGTGTTCACTTGGCACCGCCCTGATAGCACGGACGCCTCAAGGTTGGACCGGGTGTACTCTCCACCTGCACTGTCACCGAGGGACTGTGAAGTTGTGACATGTCCAATTTCGGATCATGACGCAGTTACTGTCTCCTTTCAGCCTCCAGAGTCATGGCCAACAGAGAGGGGGTTCTGGAAAATGAACACAGATATTCTAACGGAGGCTGACTATAGCGAACAGTTTAAAGCCAGGTACGAAAGGTGGCGAACATTGAAGCCGGCCTTCTCAACAGATTTAGAGTGGTGGGATGACGAAAAGTCCCGCATCAAACAGTTTACAGTTGAGTACTGTGTAGCAAGAGCTCGTCGAAAAAGGGAGGAGTTCCTCTCGCTCTGCTTTAGGGAGAGGGACGGGGACTCCTCCGCACTCCACGCAATCCAGCAGTACCTTGATGAAAAACTGCGCGGGGCCCGTGTTCGTGCTCGTGTTCACTGTGTGGAGGCGGAGGAAAAACCAACCATCAAATTCTACCGGGACGTCACAAAGTATGCCATCGATCGCCGCATAAGAGCAGTCCGTGACGTCCACGGTACGGTACAGAAGGACCCTCTCGACATCGTGGAGGTATTTAAGACCTTCTATGAACAGCTTTATACGCGGGCAGATGTCGAGGTAGACCTTCAAGGGTCCCTATTAGATAATATTGACAAGACACCCTGTAAAGAGCAGAATGATGGACTTGGTTCTCCCCTGACTGTCGACGAGCTATGAAAGGCGGAAAGGCGCCTGGGTCCGACGGTATCCCAGTGGAATTTTACAAACGCTTCTGGGGTACCGTCGGGCACGATCTCCGTGATGTATTCGCCTCTGCCTTCCTTGCTGGCTCATTGAGTCCCTCGCAGCGCACAGGCGTTATAACATTGTTACCAAAGTCTGGAGACCCCCTAGAACCGAAAAACAAAGCGACCAATTACCTTGTTAAATGTAGACTACAAGATTCTGGCGAAAGCCCTTTGTAACAGGCTAGGCACGGTCATGCCGGCCGGATCTTGTAGGTTCTTTCCAGACATGTGCGGTGCGGGGACACAGTATTCAGCAGAACCTCTGGTTGATGCGGGACTTAGTTGAATATGTGATGGACCGTGATCTTCCATGTGCGCTTGTCTCCCTCGATCAGGAGAAGGCCTTCGACATGGTTGATCACGGATTCCTCTTTAAAATCTTGAAGAAGTTTAATTTGAATCCAGTTTTTGTTAAATGGACCTCTTTACTGTATAATAGTGTATATAGTCGGGTTATCGTTAATGGCCTACCGTCGGATGCCTTCAGAGTTCACCGTGGGGTACGGCAGGGGTGTCCCCTGTCACCTCTGCTCTATGTATTGTTTAGTGAATCCCTTGCAAGAGCCTTCCAAGTTGAACCTTTGTTTCGACCATTTCACATACCTGGTGGAGCTAAAGTCAAGTGCCTCCAGTATGCTGACGACGTCACATGCGTAGTCTCCGACCTAGCTTCCTTCAGAGCCCTTACTGGCACGCTGTCTACTTTTCAAAGAGCGACAGGTGCCAGACTGAACCCCACCAAGACCAAAGGACTCCGTCTAGGTAAGTGGCGGTCGAAACAACTGCCCTTCGCGGCATCATGGGTAGACGACGCCATAAAAATCAATGGCATATGGTTTGGTTACGGTTCACCCAAGTCACTTACCTGGAATGAGAAAGTGGACCTGGTGGAAGCTAGGTTGAAGGACTTTGGCGATCGCTACATTAGTCTGTTTGGGAAGGTAACAGTTATAAATCGTTTCGTTTACCCTCTCTTGTGGTATCCGGGCACTGTTCTGGCCGCTCCAGAGGGTGTCCTGGTGCGACTCGAGAGGGCTGTGTTTAGGTTTCTTTGGGTCAGGAAAACGGAGCTGGTCAGAAGAAAAGTGGTGTACCAGGTTCCTAGGCAGGGGGGATTCGGCCTTGTGCACTTTCCTTTCAAAGCTCCGTTTTTCTCCTGACCAAATGTGTTTTTAGTGCTGTCGAAAGTCAGATGCCGTTTGCCTACTTTGTCCGTTATTGGGGTGGATTATCATTCCGTTGGTTCTTTCCTACCCTGTTTAGCAACAGTGTACCTCACAGTTGGAGACCAACGAAGACATACTGTCAGATGAGGGAGACACTACGTATTATGTCAACTGTAGGGGACGTTTTGCAGTCCAGTGCGGGGGACCAGTACCGGGCCATTTTTGATGACTTGGTTGGTCAGGTCCAACCCAACGACTATGCGTCAGGGCCGGAAGTGTGGCGTGTCGTCCACAGCAGGACACTCGATCACCGCCGGCGTGACCTGCTGTGGCGGATCGCACACGACGCCATCGTAACGAATCTCAAGCGCCTTCGGTGGCGTCTTGGAGATGGCATTTGCCCCCGCACTGGATGCACAGGGTGGGAGAGTGTGCCCCATGTGTTTTGGCAGTGTGGCTTTGTGGCCCTCCTCTGGGAGTGGTTTCAAGCTCTGGCTGATCGCCTCACGTTCTGTAACAGCTGGGCGGTCAGCCAGGACTACGCTTTGTATGGTCTGTCACCCCCGCCATGCAATACAAGTGTTCGCGGGATACTTACCTTTGTTTCGGCCTCCATAAAGCTGGCCTTGTGGAGAGACCGGTGTAATATTGTGTTTAGGGGAGAGGGGAAGCCTGCGGACGTCGTCCTGGCGTCGGTGAGGACGGAGATTAACCTGAGGGTGGAGGCCGACTTCGTCCGTTTGCCAAGGTCGACGTTCGGGAGGTGTTGGGGTCCACTTGTTTCAGTGCGGGCGGGCCGGGTGATAGTTAATTTGTAAATATTGTAAATATTGAAATTGCAAATAGTCCTACGTGATTGGCTTGGGTTTGGGGTGCATAGTTATCACAGACATTTTGTTTGCTAGCGCAATGCACAGATTTCTGTAAATAGTTCAGAGTTATGTTTTTGTCCGGTCAGGTTTAAGTTCTACTTTGTTTCTTCGTGCCCGTTTCTACGTACGTAAAAAGTCCCCCCCCCCCCACTTCACAGAGATGAGAGACCTGGGTAGGACTTTAAACTGCATCCGGTTGTGGAGTTACCCTTTGCCACAACTGCCTCTGGGGCACCCTTGGGCAAGGTGCACCTGTATTTGCCCCGGTGCTTTTTAAGTGCTGTTGCCTTCGGGCGTGGTGTTGCCTTTTGGCACAATCGTGTTGGTGTGTCGTAAAATCCCATCTAACTAACTAACCCTCAGATTGAAGCTCTTTTGGTGCTCTGTAACAGTCATCCGTTTTGACCTTCTTTTGACGTAGCCCGTTACTGCTAGGCTAACGCCTGGAATCGATAATCTCTGTATTGCTGCTTATCGGCTCAATAACGGTAGGCTACTACTAATAGTATTACTGTGAGTTTTCCAGCTAGCCTTGTTTGCATCGGGCGAGGTACGTAATAGGTAAGGTCTATGTACTCGTACCCAGTGCTCCAATAGTCTATAGTGTACTATTAATGTTATACCTGCACATAGGCTCCGTGATGTCCCAACGAGCGCTTGGGGGTTGAGTTTTTACCGCCTTTATTCTGGTCTTTTTGATTTCCCAATTGTTCTCTAAAACTACCTGTGTGTTCACTGTGTTTCCGCTGCCACCATAATGAATAACCGGAAGACAGTCACTGTTAGTTTCGACATTTATTTGGCGTAATATCGGGAGTTTTATGAATACCACGTTTAGTCAGGAAAATGGCGTAAATAACAACAAAGGTCACAGGTCATACATGTATGACGCAAATCACAGTATGGAACGCCAATACAATAGTCTGGCACCTGTCGCTCTTTGAAAGGGAGACAGCGTGCCAGTAAGGGCCCTGAAGGAAGCTAGATCGGAGACTTCGCATGTGACGTCGTAGGATACTGGGGGCACTTGAGCTCTCGAGTCGCTTGCTCGCAACAGTGATAGGGTACCGTACCGGGCTCCATTTAAACAAGATAATTGGTTTGTCCAGAAGTTTGACTGAGAAATTAGCTGACTCTATCGTATTTAAGAAGTAATCCTCAAAGAAAGTAACCTTTACAGGAAATTTTGACATGACTGCCACCATTTGCTTTTGTCTAGACATTTTAGTAGAATTTTGCCCTATCCTTTTTCCTTTTAGGCGATTTCGCCTCACCATTCTTTTTTTTTTAATCTAGCTGACACTATACAACACAATCGTGTTGGTGTGTCGTTAATCCCCATCTAACCTAACTTGAGAAGTAATTAATTCCTTACGTGAAATGCAAACAAGGCATTTGAATTTGTGCAAAATCCAATATATCTGATTTCCCACAGCTTGGTGGCATTAGGTTACATACAATGTACAGTAACATGAACTGATAATGACATGACATGATAATGTCCACATTTATTTAAAATTTGTAGAGAAAAAGATGTTTAATTGAATTGTATTTCTCATGAGAACTGAACCAGGAAACAAATACGTGGTACACGAGTGGAAACAATAATTTGCTCAAATGGCACACTGAGCCATGCAGGGTCCCGTGATTTGGGGGTAAATGATTTAAAAGTTGATCATTGTGTACAGATGGCAAGATTGTAGGAATTAAATGGTACATGGGTAGGCATTGTATGTTAAGAACGGTTCATTTTGAAGTTATTCTAATAAAAAGTTGTTCATTCTACTTTCTATTTAACACGGGCTTATATCATGCCATAGATTATGTGTGCTCCTTCTTATCCAGGAAGCAACTGTGCAGTTGCAGTCAGTTGTTGCACAGCTCATTTTGTCACTGGTTCATGGCTTAATCAGCACTGTCCATGGCCATTTTTTTCAATTGTGGACCATTATCTTATTTTCCATACCCCGTTTGTTAACTTGCTGAGCACCAAGCACGAAGGCACTGTTCCATTTTTCAAGTCTTTGGTATGACCTCAAAACAATGAGTCGGACCGCTGATCTCCCGGCCCCAAGTAAAATACTCTAACCACAGTCCCATGACTGAGATTTTGACTTCCCTTCATAGAAAACAAAACCGGTACACTAATTGTAGGGGGAAAAAACACCTTACTTCACCCCATTCAAAATACTAAACTATACTGATAGTGTTTTTGTGTGCAATTTTATTCTTCCCCAAAATGATAAAAAGGTTTAAAGAAGATATTTTAAAGTGCTACTTACACACAGTGTGTTACGGTTAAACAGTTAACCGACTGATCAGTGAGTTACGTAGCATTGTCTTGTTTATCGATGAGTTCGTACAATCGTGTTGGTGTGTCGTAAAATTCAATCTAACTAACGTATAATTGGGTTGTAATTCAAGTTTCTGAAAATCAGGTTGTGTTAATACATTCAACTATGGGTCTTTTGGAAGCTCACTGTACTTGTCACTTTGACATTACTTGTGGTCTTGCCAAATTTCAATCTCAAAAAATTTTGTAATGATTTAGGAATCGTGATAAAAGCACTCCAGACACTACATGGTACACATAGTCAACATTTTCAGGAGAAAACACGTTCAGCTTTCTAACCATTTTACTCAAGTGTACTGAATATCGAATTCGCAGTCTTTTATAGCAGGTAAAATAAATTGCATTTAAAATGTAACGCAAACATTAAGATGCTACACAACGCATTATTAGAACTGTGTGATGTGAAATTTTTACATTCTTAACTTAAACAAGATGGAGTTAGTTAGAAGGAAGCAGTAGGTTTGAAGGTGTATTTTATGGTGTGAAACTTTATAGGGAATAGGGAACTCTTTAAGCATGGTGCAAAAATACCATTGTGTGGTTGAGAAAACTGATCCACTGATAGCAGTGTTGATGTTTATGGGAGTCTGTTACATGTTTAACATGAAGTTCTCATCAGGTTTAGTAACAGCTTTGACCTTCATCCAGAAGTGAGTTAACTTCAGTATTTAAAGTAAAGCTTGTCAAGTAAAGAATCTTCTGAATAAGCATGGAACTGAACTTTGATGGTTGTACTTTATTTTTTCGCTTTCTCACGGTCTTTCTGAGACACGTTGTAATAGTAAATTTCAAGTGATGAAAACATCATCTTGGACAAGATGAACCACATTATTTTCAATCTGAGAAATATGTCGTGAAAGCATCGTAATAAAGGAAAAATAAGATTGTAGTAATGATTTTGATAGATGAAATATTGTACAACCGAGTGGCTGACAAATGAGGGTCAAAATAAATATTGTGAGCCTAGACTTTTTAATTTAGTTAGTGCAGATGTTAAAATCAGCACATCCATTTTTAAACTACGTACTATAGGAACCACACTTATTTTAAACCCATGTTTTTACAATACATCTATAGGGATTAAAGCAACCGATGGACTTGCTTATTACATGTGGAATACAATGTTCTACTGACATTAAAGAAGGAAATGCTCTTTGAGAGATATTCTCGTCAACATAATAATTTAATAGATAATTGTAAATAGTTCATGGTTGTGTTTTTGCCGGTCCGGTTGGGGTTTTTCTGTTTTGAGTGTCCGTTTCTATGCACTTAAAAAGCACCGTCAACATAGTTTTCATAGAAACTACCTTTTCTTTTTTGCAGGTGCTTGTTTGGAATAAAACCAACAACCCAGAGAAAAAGGTGTTGCTTTTTAAGTGCATAGAAACGGGCACATACAACAAAACGAGAACTCAAACCGGACTGGTCAAAAACAAACATTAACCACCCACACACCACCAAATCAAACAACCCACACACCACAAAATCAAACTTATGTCCATTACAATCAAACGAAGTCGACTCCCTCCAACCCGAAACCCACGCTAGACTGGGGTTTGGGCCTGTTAATCCTTGGGCTTGGCACGGGCGCCTCAGAGTGAACCCCATGGTCACACACCTCGCCCAAGGCCGACCCCTTAAACTCCAGATTTTGGCTCCCCCCTACCCAAATCAAACCAGCCGTCCTCTGAGGGTGGGTCCTTTGGAGGAGGCTCTGACGCCGGCTCTCCAGCATCGGTCATGTCTAGATCCGATTCCGAGGAGAGACGAAGGTCCTCCTCCAGTATCAATAATTCAGCCTCCCCAGATGGTGGAGGGGAGGATGGTGAGGGGCCTGCCTCAGGTTTCATACTGACAGACTGACATTGCTTTGAGGCAAGGAAATCCTGTTCCACCTGGTCTGCCACCTCGTTAGGGGAAGGGGATCTGGGTTCCTCCACCATATCACCTGGGCCTGACTGCGAGGGTTCAGGTGCCGTCCCCATACCCGCACTGGCACGAGCAGAATATGTGGGACAGGCACCTAACACATGTCCTTCCTCCCCACAGAGGTTGCACCGCACCCGGTTAAGACACTCCGCCTTGCCATGCCCCAACTGCAGGCATTTACCACATCGTCTGTTGGGACACGACTTGGCTTCGTGCCCCTCCTCTCCACACTTAAAGCAGGTACGGATCTGCCCAAAATATCTAATGTGGGCCTTGGAACCTCCTATGAAGAGGAATGATGGTATGTCCTTCTTCAGCACCATCCGGAACTGCCTCTTGCCATTTAGTATGCCCTGCAATTCACCTTCGCCATAAGTACACCACCGCATATCTGAAACAGTCCCGTACTGCCCAAGAACCCTCGCAACCAGGCCCTGTTCGACCTCAAAGTTCAGGTACAACACCGTCACCACCACAGAGCGGTCATATGGGGTGACGGTGAGCCCTTTAACTCCCTTTAGTGAAGACACACCCTTCACCAGGGCTGTGAAGGACCTGAACTTTAGATCGTATGTGTTGCGGGCTTCAAGTGCCTGCAACATCTCTATTTCATCGGCATTAATTCCGTTGTTCTTTAACAATGTAAATACTTGCGGGGGTGTAACATTCACCCCCGACCTAAACTCCAACTTAACAATGCTGCTATCCCTACACACGGGCATAGCAGCAAGTTTGTGACTCAAGGCCACGTCACCAAAACGAAAAAACAATTAGTACAACCCCTACAGAAACACACCCACTATCAGATTTGTACACGAACGCACGCACTGATTACAGTATGTACACAGACGTCACACAGTACTAAAATTCAGCACGAGCAAACGACGAGAGCGAAACGAAAACACGTCCGCCCCCGCCGAAGACCTGAACTAAAAAAGGGGGAAAGGAGGTAACTCCAAAACCGATTTCTTTGAATGAACTTGCATCATTTAAGTGAAAAGTGTAATGAAATAGTTTTTGTTTGAAATTGTTAATAGAGTTTTGGAATTTTTAACGTCAGGTTTTTATTGTAAATTTTGTTTACCATGCATGTACAAGCCAAAAACAACTTAAAACTGTGTTTTAGTTGGAAAGTATGGCAATCATAGATAGTATTTTGAGTTTAGTAGTCTATCTGGAAAATAAAATATCTGGAACATACTTATCTGAACATCCTTTAGCCAGGAAGCTGACAATTTTTTTTGTACCTCATTGTAACCCAATATTGCACATTTTTCTTTTCTAGGTGACACTATATAACACATTCGTGTTGGTGTGTCGTAAAATCCCATCTAACTGACAAGTTAGCAAAGAGGACAGTAATATTTGTTAACTGTTTCTTAATCAGATCCCTCACCTGCAGGCATTAAAATTCTTTTACTAGAATTTAACTGCAGAATATCCCACTAACTTCACAGAAAAAAGGTGGGCAAGGTGCTAAAATTTGGGAAATGGTGGGAAATGCTAAAATGTGGGAATGCTAAAAGGTGGGAAATGCTAAAATTTTGTCAGTTGATATTTTACTTGGCACCTTTGAAATGAGCTTGCATCCTTTTAGTGGAAGTTTTTTTAAAAAAAAAAATTGAGGTTATTAGAGTTTTGGAGTTTCCAACATGAAGTCAGTTTTTTCATGATAAAATATGTTTTACCATGTACAAGTAAATCAAAATTTACCTTGTGTTCAGAAGGAAAATACATCAACTACAGGTAATATTAAATATTTAGTAGGTGCTTGTTTGTAGTAAAGACAACAACTCAGAGGAAAAGGGGGAAAAAAGAGGAAACTACAAAACTTCTGAGGTTGTTGAATGAACTTGCATTTTTTAAGTGGAAAGTGTAATGAAATAGTTTGTGCATTAGTTGTTTTCAGTTTTTCATAGTAAAATTCGTTTACCATGTACATGCTTACTTTTGAAGCTACTGCACCTTGTGTTAGAATGTGATAACATGGGTTATTGTTGTGCAAATTGTGTACTAAAAAACTACTACAAAATGCTATCAAAGAAAACAGTATCTATTGCTGGAATAAATATTTTCAGAAAAAAAAATATAGGCTCTACATGGAGGGCTCTTGCGAGGGATTCACTGAACGATACATAGAGCAAAGGTGACAGTGGGCATTCCTGCCGTACCCCACGTTAGACTCTGAAGGGGTCCGACGGTAGGCCATTAACAATAACACGACTATATACACTATTATACAATAAGGTGATCCATTTAACAAAAACTGAGTTCAGACTAAACTTCTTCAAGACTTTAAAAAGGAATCCGTGATCAGCCATGTCGAAGGCCTTCTCCTGATCGAGGGAGACAAGCGCACAAGGAAGATCACGGTCCATCACATACTCGACCAAGTCCCGCACCAACCAGAGGTTCTGCTGAATACTGTGTCCCCGCACCGCACATGTCTGAAAAGGCCCCACAAGATCCGGCATGACGGTGCCTAGCCTGTTGCAAAGGGCTTTCCGCCAGGATCTTGTAGTCCACATTTAACAGGGTGATTGGTCGCTTGTTTTTAGGTTCAAGGGGGTCACCAGGCTTGGGTAACAATGTTATTACTCCTGTGCGCTGCGAGGGGCTCAACGAGCCAGCAAGGAAGGCAGAGACAAATACATCACGGAGATCGTGTCCAACGGTACCCCAAAAGTGTTTGTAGAATTCTACCGGAATACCGTCGGACCCAGTGGACTTTCCACCCTTCATCTTCGCCACTGCCTTCCAGAGCTCGTCGACAGTCAAGGGGGAACCAAGTTCATCGTTCTGCTCTTTAGTGGGGGTCTTGGTAATGTTATCTAATAGGGACTTTTGAAGGCCCTCATCAACATCTGCCCGGGTGTAAAGCTGTTCATAGTATCCTTTAAATACTTCTACGATGTCCAGACGGTCCTTCTGTACTGTACCGTGGACGTCACGGACTGCCATTATTCGACGGTCAGTAGCATACTTTGTGACGTCCCGGTAGAATTTGATGGTTGGTTTTTCCTCCGCCTCCACACAATGAACACGAGCACAAACACGGGCCCCATGTAGTTTTTCATCAAGATACTGCTGCATTGCATGGAGTGCAGAGGAGTCCCCATCCCTCTCCCTAGAGCTGAGCGAGAGGAACTCCTCCCTTTTTCGACGAGCTCTTGCTCCACAATACTCAACCGTAAACTGTTTGATGCGAGACTTGACATCATCCCACCATTCTAAACCCGTAGAGAATGCCGGCTTCAGAGTTCGTCATCCCCCGTACCTGGCCTTAAACTGGGTACAATAATCATCCTCCATTAGAATATCTGTGTTCACTTTACAGAACCCCCTTCTTGCTGGCCATGAATCTGGGTGTTGAAAGGAGACAGTAACAGGGTCCGGTTTGGGTTCTCGCCCTTTGTTTCTGTGCTTTTTAAGTGCATCGAAACGGCACATACAAACAAAAAACAAACTCAAACCGGATCGGACAGGAACATAAATGCAAAACTATCCACACACTACCAAATCAAACAGAAAGTTATGTTCATTACAACAATAGAACCACACACACACTGACAACAACCCAAATACCCAACAGACCAACCTCCCCCCGGCCACCCTAAAGCAATAATACTACATACCGCCAACAACCAAAAAACCAGACACCAACAACAGGGGCCACGAGGGGTCCACCTGCCACGAGGGGTCCGGGGTGGAGTCAACTTGCTATATTTACACTATGTACACTATATACACTATTTACACTATTTACACAAAAACAAAAAACTGAACAAAACTGGGCCAAAAATACAGGCGCACCTTGCCCAAGGGTGTCCCGGAGGCAGTTGTGGCAAAGGGTAACCTCATTATCCCCACGCTTTAACAAGCTCCACAACCGGATGCAGTTTCTAGTGCCCGTTTCCACGTACTTAAAAAGAAAACTGCATCATGATCCGAAATTGGACATGCCACAACTTCACAATCACTCGGCGACAGAGCCAGTGGAGAGTACACCCGGTCCAGCCTTGAGGCGTCCGTGCCATCAGGGCGGTGCCAAGTGAACACGGACAAGCCGGGATGTTGCACTCTCCAAACGTCAACCATGTCGTGATTCTTTGTAAACATGTCCAGTTCCGTCATGCCGACACTACAGCCTGAAGACGTACAAGACGCCATTCGGTCAAGCTGTGTGTCGGGGACACAGTTAAAATCTCCAGCCAGGATACAAGGGGCACTGCCAGGAATGAAGGATGGCAGGGTCATGTAAAAGGCCCTTCTGTCAGAAGGCCGATTAGGAGCGTAAACGTTACAGAGGAAAAGGTTCCCACAAGGGTGCTTTATGGTTACGCACACCAACCGGCCCTCATGATCAGAATCAACTTTTCCGACCAGGGGAGTCCACCTTGGCGAAACTAAAATAACTGAACCACATGATGTCGAAGAACCAAAGGAAGCGTGCAAACCCCCTCCCCACTCAAAGGACCAGGTGTGGACATCTTCCTCATTCATAATGTGGGTCTCCTGGAGGAAAACGAAGTCCACACCTAGTGATCTACAAAACTGAAATATTCTAGACCGCTTCCGGCTGTCCCTCATGCCGTTAACATTCAGGGTCAAGAGGGACTGAGGATCAACAGCCATTGTAAAATAGGGGGCTACGTATCATCTACCTGGGCCCTGGCCTTTTTATTACTACGTGGACTCGGGGTGGGTCGGTCAGACACCTCACCTGAGGCCGACCTCTTTAGTGGGGATTCCAAGTCGAACCCCTCACAAAAATCAAACCAGCCCTCCCCTGATGGTGGATCCTTTGCAGGAGGCTCTGAGGCAGACTCTCCATCATCTGACATGCCACAACTGCCTCCGGGGCACCCTTGGGCAAGGTGCACCTGTATTTGCCCAGTTCAGGTCAGTGTGGGTTCCCGAAGAGAGTGTATATACTGTAAATAATCTGTAAATAGTGATTTTAATGAAACAAGTGCCCCCCCCCCCGTGTCCGTCTGCGCTGTGGTTGCCTTCGGGCGTGTTGTTGCCTTGGGGCGTGGTGTTGCCTTTGGGTGTGTTTTGTTTCCTCTGGGCGTGTGTTGTTGCCTTCGGGCGTGTTTGTTGCCTTTGGGCGTGTTTTGGGGCTTGTGTTGATCGTTGGTGGTGGGTGTGATGGTGGTTTCTGTTTGTTGGTGGTAACAAAGAGCTTTTTAAGTGCATCGCAACGGCACATACAAACAAAAAATAAACTCAAACCGGATCGGGCAGAAACAAAAACGCAAACTATTTACACACTACTAAATCAAACAGAAAATTATGTTCATTACAGTAATAGAACTATATACAGATATACTATAGATAAACAGATAGAACTATATATACAGATATTTACACAGATAAACTGTACATAAACATAAATATTTACATACTATTTACAACAACTTAAATACCTTACAGACCAACCTCCTTCCAGCCACCCCAAACCAATATTTCCAACCCCTTGTAACGGCACAGATATGTATACATATACATATTTACAACATATTTACAACTGAAGTACCTCAGAAGCCACATATGTACAAACAGTACTATTTACACATTACAGTCGATTCATATTTACAAAATCAATATTTACAGGTTGACTACCACCCGGTCCGCCCTCACTGAAACAAGTGGACCCCATCGCCTACCGAACGCCGACCTTGGCAAACGAACGAAGTCGGACTCAACCCTCAGCCTAACCTCCGCCCTCACCGACGCCAGTACGACATCAGCAGGCCACCCCACCCCATAACTGTTCCTAGCCTGTTACAAAGGGCTTTCGCCAGAATTTTGTAGTCTACATTTAACAGGGTGATTGGCCGTTTATTTTTCGGTTCGAGGGGGTCTCCTGACTTGGGCAACAAAGTTATCACGCCTGTGCGCTGCGAGAGGCTCAACGAGCCAGCAAGGAAGGCAGAGAAGAATACATCGCGGAGATCATGTCCAACGGTACCCCAGAAGCGTTTATAGAATTCCACCGGAATACCGTCGGACCCAGGCGCCTTTCCGCCATTCATCTTCGCCACTGCCTTCCAGAGCTCGTCAACGGTCAACAGGGAACCAAGTTCATCGTTCTGATCTTTAGAGGGGGTCTTGTCAATATTATCTAATAGGGACATTTGAAGGCCTTCATCGACATCTGCCTGGGTATATAGCTGCTCGTAGAAGCTCTTAAATACCTCCACGATGTCGAGAAGGTCCTTACGTACCACACCGTGGACGTCACGGACTCCTTTTATACGGCGATCGATGGCATACTTTGTGACGCCCCGGTAGAACTTGATGGCTGGTTTCTCCTCCGCCTCCACGCAATGCACGGGAGCACGAACGCGGACCCCGTGTAGTTTTTCATCAAGATACTGCTGGATTGCGTGAAGTGCGGAGGAGTCCCCATTCCTCTCCCTAGAGCAAAGCGAGAGGAACTCCTCCCTTCTTCGACGAGCTCTTGCTACACAGTATTCAACTGAAAACTGTTTGATGCGAGACTTTACGTTGTCCCACCACTCTAAACCCGTTGAAAAGGCAGGCCTCAATGTTCGCC
Organism: Holothuria leucospilota; assembly: GCA_029531755.1. Taxonomy (NCBI): domain Eukaryota; kingdom Metazoa; phylum Echinodermata; class Holothuroidea; order Aspidochirotida; family Holothuriidae; genus Holothuria; species Holothuria leucospilota. The sequence continues at coordinate 33,191 of JAIZAY010000351.1, read as the reverse complement.
ACCCTTCGTACCTGGCCTTAAACTGTTTGCTATATTCAGCCTCCGTTAGAATATGTGTTCATTTTCCAGAACCCCCTCCCTGCTGGCCATGACTCTGGGGGTTGGAAGGAGACAGTAACTGCATCATGGTCCGAAATTGGACATGCAACAACTTCACAGTCACTCGGTGACAGAGCAGGCGGAGAGTACACCCGGTCCAACCTTGAGGCGTCCGTGCCATCAGGGCGGTGCCAAGTGAACATGGGCAAGCCGGGATGTTGCACTTTCCAAACGTCAACCATGTCGTGATTCTTTGTAAACATGTCCAATTCCGCCATGCCGACACCACAGCTCCAAGATGTGCACGTAGACATTCTGTCGAACTGTGTCGGGAACGCAGTTAAAGTCTCCAGCTAGGATACAAGGGGCACAGCCAGGAACGAAGGATGGAAGGGTAGTAAACCAGAAAGCCAAAAGGCTTCGTGATTCCTTGCCGAAAGGGGGTACTTTGTTACACTGAGGTTCATCCATCAAATTTCATTGGTCACAATTTCACCCCTGCTCACATCAGCTCATGCCACATGACCTTTGAACCAAAACTTGAATAACCAAAAAAATGAAAAAAAAAAAAAACAAAAAAAAAGGTTTTCGGACTTCCACCTCTGGTGACCTTGAATGACCTTTGACCTCTGCCAAAAACTATAGGGTTCTCCCCCTTGACATGACAAATCTACATACCAACTATGAAAAGTGTCGGCCATTCCTACCTCGAGATACCAAGATTACAAGGTTTTTGGACTTTGACCTCTGGTGACTTCGAATGACCTTTGACCTCTGCCAAAAACAATAGGGTTCTTCCTCTTAACATGACAAATCTACATACCAACTATGAAAAGTATCGGTCATTCCTATCTTGAGATATCGCGATTACAAGGTTTTTGGACTTTGACCTCTGCCAAAAACAATAGGGTTCTTCCTCTGAACATGACATGTCTACATACCAACTATGAGAAGTATCGGTCATTCCTATCTCGAGATATTGCGATTACAAGGTTTTTGGAGTTTGACCTCTGGTGACCTGGAATGACCTTTGACCTCTGCCAAAAACAATAGGGTTCTTCCTCTCAACATGACATGTCTACATACCAACTATGAAAAGTATCGGTCACTCCTATCTTGAGATATCGCGACTACAAGGTTTTTGGACGTCGACCTCTGGTGACCTCGAATGACCTTTGACCTCTGCCAAAAACAATAGGGTTCTTCTTCTCGACATGACATGTCTACATACCAACTATGAAAAGTATCGGTCATTCCTATCTTGAGATATCGCGATTACAATGAGTGTCACAAACACACATACACACACACGACATCACCATCGCATAGATTCCTTGCCTGCCTACGGCAAGGAATCAAAAAATCCCTTCTGTCTGTAGGCTGATTGGTTGCGTAAACATTACATAGGATGAAGTTCCCACAGGGATGTTTTATGGTGATGCATATCACCCGGCCCTCATGATCATGGGCTTTTTAAGTGCATAGAAACGGACACTATCAAACAGGAAGAACCAAATCCGGACTGGCAAGAACACAACCATGAACTGTGGCCAACATATACGACACCCCCTGCCTACCCACCGCACAAGACTATTTACAAACAGGAAAACACACGCCAGAAGGCAGCAACACACAGCCGAAGGCTGTTGGTTTGGGATGGCCAGGGGGAGGTTGGTTTGTGGGGTTTTGGGGTTGTCAGTGTGTGTGTGGTTCTATTGTTGTAATGAACATAATTTTCTGTTTGATTTGGTGGTGTGTGGATGGTTTTGCCTTTGTGTTCCTGTCCGATCCGGTTTGAGTTTTTGTTTTTTGTTTGTATGTGCCGTTTCGATGCACTTAAAAAGCACACAGCCGAAGGCAACAACAGACGTCCGAAAGCAACAACGCCCGAAGGCAACACAACACGCCCGATGGCAACACCCCACGCCCGAAGGCAACTTCACGGGCAAATACAGGTGCACCTTGCCCAAGGGTGCCCCGGAGGCAGTTGTGGTAAAGGGTAACCTCATTATCCCCACGCTTTAACAAGCTGCACAACCGGATGCAGTTTCGGTGCTTTTTAAGTACGTAGAAACAAGCACTGGCAAACTAAAGAAAAATCCCAAACCCAAACAAAACCATGACGGGTCACAAACACAAATGCTAAACAAACTATACATACCGTGCAACAGGGAACAAAAGAGTCTTTGTTACTACTGAACTGCAGTAACTACCACTGCAGCCAACCCCCAAACAACTCCCACAACCACATACCACCCAAACAAATTCCGCCCACACCCCAAAGGAAACACCACGCCCGAAGGCAACTCTACACCCCACTGCAACAACACGCCCGAAGGCAACACTACGCCCTAAAGGCAACACTACGCCCGAAGGCAACACTACGCCCGAAGGCAACAATACGCCCCAAAGGCAACAATACGCCCGAAGGCAACACTACGCCCCAAAGGCAACACTACGCCCGAAGGCAACACTACGCCCGAAGGCAACACTACGCCCAAAGGCAACACTACGCCCAAAGGCAACAGCACTTAAAAAGCACCGGGGCAAAGACAGGTGCACCTTGCCAAAGGGTGCCCCGAAGGCAGTTGTGGCAAACGGTAACCTCATTATCCCCACGCTTTAACAAGCTCCACAACCGGATGCAGTTTAACGTCCTACCCAGGACGCCCTCATGATCATGATCAACTTTTCCGACCAGGGAAGTCCATCTGGGTGAAACTAAAATAACAGATCCACAAGAAGACGAGGAACCAAAGGAAGCGTGCAAACCCCCACCCCATTCATAGGACCAGGTGTAACGTCGTCCTCATTAACGATGTGAGTCTCCTGGAGGAAAACGAAGTCCACACCTAATGATTTGCAAAACTGGAATATTCTTGACCGTTTCCGACTGCCCCTCATGCCATTAACGTTTAGGGTCATGAGGGACAGAGGACCAGTCATGATTGCATGTGTAATGTGTAACTACAAAACCGTCCCTGACCTGGCCTTTTTATTTATGTTTGGTGCTGGTGGCATAATAGGATGGACTCCCTGGTCTGACACCTCGCCTGAGGCCGACCTTTTTAACTGAGATTCTGATTGAGCCCCCTCACACAAATCAAACCAGTCCTCCCCGGATGGTGGGACCTTTGGTGGAGGCTCTGAGGCAGGTTCTCCCACATCTGACATGGCAGTGTCAGACTCTGAGTCCGATGAAAGATTAAGGTCTTTCTCCACTGTTGAAATTCCGGCCTCCCCAGGAGCTGATGGGGAAGGTAGAGAAGGGCCAACCTCTGGGTTCCCAGAGACCACTTCACATTCCTTGGAAGCTAGGAAGTCTTGTTCCACCTGATGTGCCACCTCATCAGGTGAAGGGGACCTGGGTTCCTCCACCATTGGTTCTGGGCCTGAATGCGAGGGTTCACCTGCCGGCTCCACATCTGCACTAGCTCGTGCAGAGTATGACGTGGGGCAGGCACCAGAGACATGTCCCTCCTCCCCACACAGGTTACACCGCACCTCGTTGGGACAGGTTGCCTTGTCATGCCCCAGCTGCAGGCACCTGCCGCAATGCTTGTTGGGACATGACTTGGCCTCGTGCCCCTCCTCTCTACATTGAAAACAAGTGCGGGGCTGGCCAAAGTACCTGATGTGGGCCTTTGAAACCCCTATGAAAAGGACGGAGGGAATATCCTTTTCCAGCTCCATACGGAACTGTCTCTTCCCGTTGAGAATACCGGCCAATTCACCTTCATTGTACTGCTTTTTAAGTGCATAGAAACGGACACTATCAAACAGGAAGAACCAAATCCGGACCGGCAAGAACACAACCATAAACTACTTACAATCATTTACAAAGTTACACTAAGCTAGCAAACAAAATTTCTGTGGCCAACATATACGACACCCCCAGCCTACCCAACACACAAGACTATTTACAAACAGGAAAACAACACACACCAGAAGGCAGCAACACACACCCGAAGGCAACAACAAACGTCCGAAAGCAACAACGCCCGAAGGCAATACCCAGCCCGAAGGCAGCTTCACGCCCGAAGGCGACCCCACGCCCGAAGGCAACCACACGCCCGTAGGCAACAACTCGCCCGAAGGCAACACCACGCCCGAAGGCAACAACACGCCCGAAGGCGACCCCACACCCGAAGGCGACCCCACACCCGAAGGCAACTTCACGCCCGAAGGCAACAACACGTAAAAAGCACAGGGCAAATACAAGTGCACCTTGCCCAAGGGTGCCCCAGAGGTAGTTGTGGCAAAGGGTAACCTCATTACTCCCACGTTTAAACAAACTCCACAACCGGATGCAGTTTAAAGTCCTACCCAGGACCTTTACCTTCACCATTGTACTTGACCCAACGCCAGTCAGAGACAGTTCCGTACTGCCCTAGAACCCTCGCCACCAGGCCCTGATCTACCTCAAAATTGAGGTTCAACACTGTCACTACCACAGAGCGATCATATTGGGTGACAGTGAGACCCTCCACTCCCTTAAGGGAGGAAACCCCCTTGATTCGGGCAGCATCAGTCCGGAACTGGGTAGGACTTAAAACTGCATCCGGTTGTGGAGTTTGTTTAAACGTTGGAGTAATGAGGTTACCCTTTGCCACAACTGCCTCCGGGGCACCCTTGGGCAAGGTGCACCTGTATTTGCCCCGGTGCTTTTTAAGTGCCGTTGCCTTTGGGCATAGTGTTGCCTTCGGGTGTAGTGTTGCCTTCGGGCGTAGTGTTGCCTTCGGGGCGTAGTGTTGCCTTTGGGGCGTAGTGTTGCCTTCGGGCGTGGTGTTGTTTCCTTTGGGCGTGTGGGTGGAATTTGTTTGGGTGGTATGTGGTTGTGGGGAGTTGTTTTGGGGTTGGCTGCAGTGGCAGTTGCTGGAGTTCAGTAGTAACAAACTCTTTTGTTCCCTGTTGCACGGTGTGTATAGTTTGTTTGGCATTTGTGTTTGTGGCCCGTCGTGGTTTTGTTTGGGTTTGGGATTCTTCTTTGGTTTGCCAGTGCCTGTTTCTACGTACTTAAAAAGTCCGGAACTTCAGGTCATATGTATTCCGGGGTGCAAGGGCCTGCAACATCTGTATGTCCTTAACTTCTACCTTATTGTTCTTCAACAGAGAAAACTTGCTGGGGTGTAACATTCCCCCTCGACTCAAACTGTAACTTAACGATGCTGCTATCCCTATCCAAAGACTTTCGTTTCCTTTGCGTTGCTTTTTAAGTGCATAGAAACGGACACTGTCAAAACAGAAAAACCCCAACCGGACCGGCAAAAACACAACCATGAACTATTTACAATTATCTTACACTAAGCTAGCAAAACAAAATTTTCTGTGGCTAATGTATACGACACTCCCAGCCCACCCACCACACAGGACTATTTACAGATAGGAAAGCAACATCTACACTGCAGCCCCGACCAACGGTCGAGCGGCACAAGACTGGCAGTGTGCTTTTCACGTACGTAGAAACAAAGGAGAACCCACCACCGGACAAAAACACAACCCTGAACCATCCACAGAACCCCGTACCCTGAGCTGGCAAAGAAAGGTTCCGTGGCAACCATGTACAAAAACACCAAACCCACGCCAATTACGAAGGACTATTTACAATATCAATATTTACAATGTTTACAAATTAACTATCACCCGGCCCGCCCGCACTGAAACAAGAGGACCCCAACACCTCCCGAACGTCGACCTTGGCAAACGGCCGAAGTCGGCCTCCACCCTCAGCTTACTCTCCGTCCTCACCAACGCCAGGACGACGTCCGCAGGCTTTCCCTCTCCCCTAAACACAATATTACACCGGTCTCTCCACAAGGCCAGCTTTATGGAGGCCGAAACAAAGGTAAGTATCCCGCGAACACTTGTATTGCATGGCGGGGGTGACAGACCATACAAAGCGTAGTCCTGGCTGACCGCCCAGGTGTTACAAAACGTGAGACGATCAGCCAGGGCTTGAAACCACTCCCAGAGGAGGGCCACAAAGCCACACTGCCAAAACACATGGGGCACACTCTCCCACCTTGTGCATCCAGTGCGGGGGCAAATGCCATCTCCAAGACACCACCGAAGGCGCTTGAGATTCGTAACGATGGCCTCGTGTGCGATCCGCCACAGCAGGTCACGCCGGCGGTGATCGAGTGACCTGCTGTGGACTACACGCCACACTTCCGGCCCTGACGCATAGCCGTTGGGTAGGACCTGACCAACCAAGTCATCAAAAATCGCCCGGTACTGGTCCCCCGCACTGGACTGAAAAACGTCTCCTACAGTTGACATAATACGGAGTGTTTCCTTCATCTGACAGTATGCCTTCGTTGGCTTCCAACTGTGAGGTACACTATTGCTAAACAGGGTAGGAAAGAACCAACGGAATGATAATCCACCCCAATAACGGACAAAGTAGGCAAACGGCATCTGGCTGTCGACGGCACTAAAAACACATTTGGTCAGGAGAAAACGGAGCTTTGAAGGAAAGTGCACAAGGCCCAATCCCCCCTGCCTAGGAACCTGGTACACCACTTTTCTTTTGACCAGCTCCGTTTTCCCTGACCAAGGAAACCTAAATACAGCCCTCTCCAGTCGTACCAGGACACCCTCTGGAGCGGCCAGAACAGTGCCCGGGTACCACAAGAGAGGGTAAACGAAACGATTGATAACTGTTACCTTCCCCAACAGACTAATGTAGCGATCTCCGAAGTCCTTCAACCTAGCTTCCACCAGGTCAACTTTCTCATTCCAGGTAAGTGACTCGGGTGAACCGTAACCAAACCATATGCCATTGATTTTTATGGCGTCGTCTACCCATGATGCCGCGAAAGGCAGTTGTTTCGACCGCCACTTACCTAGAGGGAGTCCTTTGGTCTTGGTGGGGTTCAGTCTGGCACCTGTCGCTCTCTGAAAGGTAGACAGCGTGCCAGTAAGGGCTCTGAAGGAAGCTAGGTCGGAGACTACGCATGTGACGTCGTCAGCATACTGGAGGCACTTGACTTCGGCTCCACCGGGTATTTGAAAGGGTCGAAACAATGGTTCAACTTGGAAGGCTCTTGCAAGGGATTCACTAAACAATACATAGAGTAGAGGTGACAGGGGACACCCCTGCCGTACCCCACGTTGAACTCTGAAGGCATCCGACGGTAGGCCATTAACGATAACCCGACTATATACACTATTATACAGTAAAGCGGTCCATTTAACAAAAACTGGATTCAAATTAAACTTCTTCAAGATTTTAAAGAGGAATCCGTGATCAACCATGTCGAAGGCCTTCTCCTGATCGAGGGAGACAAGCGCACATGGAAGATCACGGTCCATCACATATTCAACTAAGTCCCGCATCAACCAGAGGTTCTGCTGAATACTGTGTCCCCGCACCGCACATGTCTGGAAAGAACCTACAAGATCCGGCATGACCGTGCCTAGCCTGTTACAAAGGGCTTTCGCCAGAATCTTGTAGTCTACATTTAACAAGGTAATTGGTCGCTTGTTTTTCGGTTCTAGGGGGTCTCCAGACTTTGGTAACAATGTTATAACGCCAGTGCGCTGCGAGGGACTCAATGAGCCAGCAAGGAAGGCAGAGGCGAATACATCACGGAGATCGTGCCCGACGGTACCCCAGAAGCGTTTGTAAAATTCCACTGGGATACCGTCGGACCCAGGCGCCTTTCCGCCTTTCATCTTCGCCACCGCCTTCCAGAGCTCGTCGACAGTCAGGGGAGAACCAAGTCCATCATTCTGCTCTTTAGAGGGTGTCTTGTCAATATTATCTAATAGGGACCCTTGAAGGTCTACCTCGACATCTGCCCGCGTATAAAGCTGTTCATAGAAGGTCTTAAATACCTCCACGATGTCGAGAGGGTCCTTCTGTACCGTACCGTGGACGTCACGGACTGCTCTTATGCGGCGATCGATGGCATACTTTGACGTCCCGGTAGAATTTGATGGTTGGTTTTTCCTCCGCCTCCACACAATGAACACGAGCACGAACACGGGCCCCGTGCAGTTTTTCATCAAGGTACTGCTGGATTGCGTGGAGTGCGGAGGAGTCCCCGTCCCTCTCCCTAAAGCAGAGCGAGAGGAACTCCTCCCTTTTTCGAGCTTTTTAAGTACGTAGAAACAGGCACTGGCAAACTAAAGAAAAATCCCAAACCCAAACAAAACCATGACGGGTCACAAACACAAATGCTAAACAAACTATACATACCGTGCAACAGGGAACAAAAGAGTCTTTGTTACTACTGAACTCCAGTAACTGCCACTCCTCCCTTTTTCGACGAGCTCTTGCTACACAGTATTCAACTGTAAACTGTTTGATGCGGGACTTTACGTCATCCCACCACTCTAAATCTGTTGAGAAGGCCGGCCTCAATGTTCGCCACCCTTCGTACCTGGCTTTAAACTGTTCGCTATAGTCAGCCTCCGTTAGAATATCAGCGTTCATTTTCCAGAACCCCCTCCCTGTTGGCCATAACTCTGGAGGCTGAAAGGAGACAGTAACTGCGTCATGATCCGAAATTGGACATGTCACAACTTCACAGTCCCTCGGTGACAGTGCAGGTGGAGAGTACACCCGGTCCAACCTTGATGGTTGGACACAACCTGCATCCAGTTGTGGAGTTTGTTTAAACGTGGGAGTAATGAGGTTACCCTTTGCCACAACTGCCTCCGGGGCACCGTTGGGCAAGGTGCACCTGTATTTGCCCCGGTGCTTTTTAAGTGCTGTTGCCTTAGGGCGTGGTGTTGCCTTCGGGCGTGGTGTTGCCTTCGGGCGTGGTGTTGCCTTCGGGCGTGGTGTTGCCTTCGGGCGTGGTGTTGCCTTCGGGCGTGGTGTTGCCTTCGGGCGTGGTGTTGCCTTCGGGCGTGGTGTTGCCTTCGGGCGTGGTGTTGCCTTCGGGCGTGGTGTTGCCTTCGGGCGTGGTGTTGCCTTCGAGCTTGGTGTTGCCTTCGGGCGTGGTGTTGCCTTCGGGCTTGGTGTTACCTTCGGGCGTGGTGTTGCCTTTGGGTGTGTGGTGGATTTGGGTGTGTGGTCTTTGTGGGCCTCTGTTTTGGGGTTGTTTGTGGTGGTTGGGCTGGAGTGTTCTTTTTGGGTTGGCTGCAGTGGCAGTACTAAATCTCAGTAGTTCTATTACTGTAATGAACATAATTTTCTGTTTGATTTAGTTGTTTGTAAGTTTGCATTTATGTTTCTGCCCGATCCGGTTTGAGTTTTTGTTTGTATGTGCCGTTTCGATGCACTTAAAAAGCACCCGGTCCAACCTTGAGGCGTCCGTGCCATCAGGGCGGTGCCAAGTGAACATGGGCAAGCCGGGATGTTGTGCTCTCCAAACGTCAACCATGTCATGATTCTTTATAAACATGTCCAATTCCGACATACCGACACCACAGTCCGAAGACGTACATGTGGACATTCGGTCAAGCTGTCTGTCGGGGACGCAGTTAAAGTCCCCAGCCAGGATACACGGAGCACTGCCAGGAACGAAGGATGGCAGGGTCATGAAAAAGTCCCTTCTGTCTGAAGGCCGATTGGGCGCATACACGTTACACAGGAAAAATTTCCCACATGGGTGTCTTACTGTGTGCTTTTTAAGTACGTAGAAACGGGCACTGTGAAACAAAGGGCGAGAACCCAAACCGGACCGAGCAAAAACGCAACAGCAAACTATTTACATGCACCTAAAAACAAAAAATTGTGTTGCTATGTACAAAGGACTATATAGAAAGGTTAATTACATAGGACAGTTTACAAATTTAATCACGCAAAACTACAGGTAAACAATCACCCGCCCCGCCCGCACTGAAGCAATTGGCCCCCAGCGCCTGCCAAAAGTCGACCTTGGCAGACGAGCAAAGTCGGCCTCAACCCTCAGTTTAATCTCCGATCTCACCGACGCCAGGACGACGTCTGGTGGCCTCCCTCCTTCCCTAAAAACAATATTACACCGGTCTCTCCATATAGCTAGCTTAATGGAGGCCGAAACAAACGTAAGTATGGCCCGAACACTTGTATTGCCTGGTGGGGGCAGTAGACCATACAAAGCATAGTCCTGGCTGACCGCCCAGGTGTTACGAAACGTTAGACGGTCAGCCAGGCCTTGAAACCACTCCCACAGGAGGCCACAAAGCCACAATGCCAAAACACATGTGGCACACTCTCCCACTTTGTGCACCCAGTGCGGGGGCAAATGCAATCTCCAAGACGCCACCGAAGGCGCTTGAGATTAGTTACGATGGCGTCATGTGCAATTCGCCACAGCAGTCTCGCCGGCGGTGATCTAGTGACCTGCTGTGGCACCACGCGCCACACCTCCGGCCCCCAAGGCGTAGTGGCTTGGTTGGACCCGGCCAGCAAAGCCATCAAAGATGGCTTGGTACAGGTCCCCCGCACTGGACTGCAAAAACGTCCCCTACAGTTGACATCATACGGAGAGTGTCCCCTCATATGACCATATGTCCCTGAGGGCCTCCCGCTGTGGGTGTACACTATTACTAAAAGGGACGGAAAGAACCCACGGAGTGACAATCCCCCCCAATAACGGACAAAGTAGGCAAACGGCATCTCACTGTCGACAGCGCTAAAAACACACTTGGTCAGGAGAAAACGGAGCTTTGAGGGAAAGTGCACAAGGCCCAGTCCCCCATGCCTAAGGTCCTGGTACACCACCTTTCTTCTGACCAGCTCCCGTTTTCCCTGACCATAGGAATTTAAATACGGCCCTCTCAAGTCGCACAAGGACACCTTCTGGGGGGCTTTTTAAGTGCATCGAAACGGCACATACAAACAAAAAACAAAACTCAAACCGGATCGGACAGGAATATAAAGGCAAAGCTATCCACACACCACCAAATCAAACAGAAAATTATGTTCATTACAACAATAGAACCACACACACACTGACAACAACCCAAACACCCCACAGACCAACCTCCCCCGGTCACACTAAAAACAAAGCCCCACAAAGACCACACACCCAAATCCACCACACACCCAAAGACAACACCACGCCCGACGGCAACACCACGCCCGAAGGCATCACCACGCCCGACGGCAACACCAAGCCCGAAGGCAACACTCACGCCCGAAGGCAACACCAAGCCCGAAGGCAACTCTAATGCCCGAAGGCAACACCACGCCCGAAGGCAACACCACGCCCGAAGGCAACACTAAGCCCGAAGGCAAAACACCACGCCCGAAGGCAACACCACGCCCAAAGGCAACAGCACTTAAAGCACCGGGGCAAATACAGGTGCACCTTGCCCAAGGGTGCCCCGGAGGCAGTTGTGGCAAAGGGTAACCTCATTACTCCCCACGTTTAAACAAACTCCACAACCGGATGCTAGTTTAAGTCCTACCCGGGACACCTTCTGGAGCAGCCAGAACAGTACCCGGTACCACAAGAGAGGGTAAATGAATCTATTAATTACTGGTTACTTTCCCTCATCAGAACTTATGTAGCGCCCTCCGTAGTCTGCCAACCTAGCTTCCACCAGGTCCACTTTTCTCATTCCAGTAAGTGACTCGGGTGAACCGTAACCGAACCATATGCCATTGATTTTTATGGCGTCCGTTCTACCCATGATGCCACGAAGGGCAGTTGATTCGACCGCCCACTTACCTAGACGGAGTCCTTTGGTCTTGGTGGGGTTCAGTCTGGCACTGTCGCTCTTTGGAAAGTGGGACAGGGTGGCCAGTAAGGGCCTTGAAGGAAGCTAGGTCAGAGACTACGCATGTAACATCATCTGCATACTGGATGCCCTGACTGTGCTCCCCCAGGAATGTGAAAAGGTCGGAACATAGGCTCTACATGGAGGGCTCTTGCGAGGGATTCACTGAACAATACATAAGAGCAAAGGTGACAGTGGGCATCCCTGCCGTACCCCACGTTGGACTCTGAAGGGGTCCGACGGTAGGCCATTAACAATAACACGACTATATACACTATTATACAATAAGGTGATCCATTTAACAAAAACTGAGTTCAGACTAAACTTCTTCAAGACTTTAAAAAGGAATCCGTGATCAGCCATGTCGAAGGCCTTCTCCTGATCGAGGGAGACAAGCGCACAAGGAAGATCACGGTCCATCACATACTCGACCAAGTCCGCACCAACCAGAGGTTCTGCTGAATACTGTGTCCCCGCACCGCACATGTCTGAAAAGGCCCCACAAGATCCGGCATGACGGTGCCTAGCCTGTTGCAAAGGGCTTTCGCCAGGATCTTGTAGTGCCACATTTAACAGGGTGATTGGTCGCTTGTTTTTAGGTTCAAGGGGGTCACCAGGCTTGGGTAACAATGTTATTACTCCTGTGCGCTGCGAGGGCTCAACGAGCCAGCAAGGAAGGCAGAGACGAATACATCACGGAGATCGGTGTCCAACGGTACCCCAAAAGCGTTTGTAGAATTCTACCGGAATACCGTCGGACCCAGGTGACCTTTACTTGTCCATCCCTTCATCTTCGCCACTGCCTTCCAGAGCTCGTCGACAGTCAAGGTGAACCAAGTTCATCGTTCTGCTCATTAGTGGGGGGTCTTGGTAATGTTTATCTAATAGGGACTTTTGAAGGCCCTCATCAACATCTCCGAGTGTAAAAGCTGTTCATAGTAATCTTTTTAAATACTTCTACGTAACGATGTCCAGAGGGTCCTTCTGTACTGTACCGTGGACGTCACGGACTGCCTTTATTCGACGGTCAGTAGGCATACTTTGTGACGTCCCGGTAGAATTTGATGGTGTTTTTCCCCGCCTCCACACAATGAACACGAGCACGAACACGGGCCCCGTGTAGTTTTTGCCATCCAGATACTGGCTGGATTGCGTGGAGTGCAGAGGAGTCCCCATCCTTCTCCCTCTCCCCTAGAGCAGAGCGAGAGGAACTCCTCCCTTTTTCGACGAGCTCTTGCTACACAATACTCAACCGTAAACTGTTTTGATGCGAGACTTGACATCATCCCACACTCTAAAACCCGTAGAGAATGCTGGCTTCAAAGTTCGCCATCCCCCCGTACCTGGCCTTAAACTGGGTACAATAATCATCCTCCATTAGAATATCTGTGTTCATTTTCCAGAACCCCCTTCTTGCTGGCCATGAATCTGGGGTTTGAAAGGAGACAGTAACTGCATCATGATCCGAAATTGGACATGCCACAACTTCACAATCACTCGGCGACAGAGCAAGTGGAGAGTACACCCGGTCCACCTTGAGGCGTCCGTGCCGTCAGGGCGGTGCCAAGTGAGCACGGACAAGCCGGGATGTTGCACTCTCCAAACGTCAACCATGTCGTGACTCTTGTAAACATGTCCAATTCCGTCATGCCGACACTACAGCCTGAAGACGTACAGGAGGTCATTCGGTCAGGCTGTGTGTCGGGGACACAGTTAAAATCTCCAGCCAGGATACAAGGGCACTATGCCAGGAACGAAGGACGGCAGGGTCATGAAAAAGTCCCTTCTGTCTGAAGGCCCGATTAGGAGCGTACACGTTACAGAGGAAAAGTTTTCCCACAAGGTGCTTTATGGTTACGCACACCAACCGGGCCCCCATGGTCAGAATCAACTTTTCCGACCAGGGGAGTCCACCTTGGCGAAACTAAAAATAACTGAACCACATGATGTAGAAGAACCAAAGGAAGCTGCAAACACCCCCTCCCCACTCAAAGGACCAGGTTGTGGACATCGTCCTCATTCACAATGTGGGTCTCCTTGGAGAAAACGAAGTCCACACCTAGTGATCTACAAAACTGAACTTCTTCTGGACCGCTTCCGGCTGTCCCCTCATGCCATTAACATTCAGGGTCAAGAGGGACAGAGGATCAGCAGCCATGGTAAACTAGGGGGCTATGTATCATCTACCTGGGCCCTGGCCTTTTTATTACTTCCGTGGACTCGGGGTGGGGTCGGTCTGACGCCTCGCCCGAGGCCGACCTCTTTAGGGATTCCGAGTCGAACCCTCACAAAAATCAAACCATCCCTCCCCTGGTGGATCCTTTTGCAGGAGACTCTGAGGCAGACTCTCCATCATCTGACATGGCAGAAACAGATTCATTTTCTGAAGAGATCTGAAGGTCCTCCTGCACTGTCATCGCGTCAGCCTCCACGGGTGGCGGAGAGGATGATGATGGAGAAGCCTGTCTCAGGGGACCCGGGGCCCTCCTCACACAGTTTGGAGAGGCGGAGAAAATCCTGTTCCCCTGTTGTGCAGCCTCCTCCAACTCTTGAGTGGAGTACTCTGGGCCTGACTGCGAGGGCTCACCTGCCGGCTCCACACCTGCACTAGCACGTGCAGAGTACGATGTGGGGCAGGCACCAGAGACATGTTTCCCTCCTCCCCACATAGGTTACAACCGCACCTCGTTAGGACAGCGATGCCTTGTCCATGCCCAACTGCAGGCATCTGCCACAAGCGTTTGTTGGGACACGACTTCGGCCTCGTGCCCCTCCTCTCTACACTGGAAGGCAGGTGCGGGGCTGCCCGAAGTACCCTATGTGGGGCCTTCGAACCCCCTATGAAGAGGACGGAGGGAATGTCCCTATCCAGTTCCATACGGATACTGCCCTCTTTCCGTTGAGAACACCCTTCATTTCACCATCATTATAGGTAACCCAACGGGAATCAAAGACAGTCGGCCCGTATTGCCACTTAGAACGCCTCAGCTCACCATTAGGGCCCTGTTCCACCTCAAAATTCAGGTAGCAACACTGTGCACCCCACAGATGCGGATTCTATATGGGGTGAACAGTGAGGACTCGCACTCCCTTTAAGGGAGAGAAACCCTCCTTAATGTCGAGGCAGCATCATCCCTAAACTTCAAGGTCGTAAGTATTACCCCGGACTGGCCGAGGTACCTGGCAGGCATCTGAATTATTCCTTTGGGTACTTCTCGCACCTTAATTTCTCTTCTTCAAGCTATGACTGCAAAAATCTTGCTTGGGATAAACAATCCCGTCGACTTCGAACTGTAGCTTAACAATGTCTGCCTATCGTGGCTACCATTAAGACACTCGCGGGACATAGCAGCGAGTGGTTGTGGCACTAAGGCCACGCAACATTCACCAAGGAAGGAAACCCTCGCAAACTAACAAATAATAAACTAAGTACATAGGGAACAGGTGAAGAAACTGCGCAATCACAAATTAGCATCTAGATGACAAACAAGTCGCTGGTGTCGAAAAATATAAACCCTTACCAGGCGACTAATAAGATCTTTATTCGCCATAGAATAAACGAGACGAACACACTGAAGTTATAAACAGCTGTAGGGCACACAGCGTATAGTTTATAAGGTATGAAGTCCAATGAGGCACGTCAAATTCAGGCATGAGCGGCAACACGAGCGAGAGCTCGACGGCGAAAACATCGTCTGCTTCTCGTCTAAGCACCTGAAACTGAAACTCGTGCTGTCTTACTGTAATGCTATACCAACCCGGCGCCTTTCATGGACTCAGAATCGACTTTTCCGACCTGTAGGCGGAGTCAACACGCATTGAGCGAAACTAAAATATAACTGACACACAAGTTCCGATGTTGTTGAAGCGGCAAAGGAAGCGTGTAACGCCCCCCGCCCTCATACTCAAAGGAGCCTAGGCTGTAGACATCGTCCTCATTCATAATGTGGGTCTCCTGGGTTCTCCTTGCTGCTGTGGTGGTGGATGTGGATTTCAATAACGTTTTTGTCGGCGACGGCGGTTTGAGTGGGGCTTTTAGTAAGGGCTATACGAATACGGCATAGGAAAAATCTAGATAAAAACTACAATCAAAAATTCACACGAGAAAACTCAAACTGGATCGGACAGGAAGCGATATAAGGCCTAAACTGCTCCAACTAGCACCACACTCTACCACCTATCTCAAATCAACAGTAAAATTATGTTCTTTGTGTATTGCTTCAGCCAGAGGGGATTTGTTGAGTTTTCGTTTATTTCTGGCAGCTGCCTGTTTTCTATGCTACTAAAAAAGCTCCCTGTGAGTTCAGTTTCAGGTCTTCGACGAGTTGAGTTCGTCAGACGTGTTCTCTCGGTCGAGCTCCTCGTCTCGTCTCGTCTCGTCTTAAAACTGCATCCAGGTTGTGGAGTTGTTTAAACTTGGAGTTAATGAAGTTAACCTCGCTTGCTGCCACAACTGCCTTCCGGGGTGCACACTGGGCATGGTGCACGCTGTATTTGCCCCGGTGCTTTTTAAGTGGATGTCTGGGCCTTTGGGCGTAGTGTTTGCGGCCTTTGGGCGTAGTGTTGGCCCATGCTTGGCGTGTTTTTGCCCTTTCAGAGGGCTTAAGTGTCTGCCTTCGGGCGTGGTGATTGCCTTCGCGACGTGGTCGTTGGCCTTCGGGGCGTAAGTGTTGCGCTTCGGGCGGCTGGTGGTTGCCCTCGGTGCGAGGTGTTGCTCTTCTGGGCTTATTGTTTGCCTTCTGTGCGTTACTGTTGCCGGTGCGGGCGTGAGGATGCCCATTCGGGCGTGGTGTTGTGCCTTCGGGACTTGGTGTTGCTCGCGTCGGGCGTGGTGTTGTCTTTTGGGTTGTGTTGGATTCTGGGTGTGTGGTCTTCTGTGGCGGCTTTGTTTTAAGTGTGATCTGCGGGGGAGGTTGGTCTGTGGGGTCTTTGGGATTGTTGTCAGTGTGAGTGTGTGGTTCTAGTTTGTTGTAATGAACATAATTTTGCTGTTTGATTTGTTGGTGGTGTGTGGAAAAGATAGTTTGCCTTTTATGCTTCCCTGTCCGCTCGCGTTGAGTTTTGGGTTTGGTGTGGGTATGTGCGCGTTTCGATGCCTTTTTGAATGGGGTTTGGGTCCTTGGGGATTCTTTTTTTTTTCTATACTTTAAAAACCCTCCCCCCTCTCGTCGTTTTACCGGCTCGAACCTCTTATATCCTCGTGTGTTAGCATGGTACTAGTTATTGCAATCTGTGCATAATCCTTATAGCGTTCTGGTGTGTAGTTCAATACGTAGGTCCTGGTCGTGCACATTTTTTGGGCGACCGCGCCTTGTTTTCTGTGAACTTGTGGTTTTTCTTAGGTTCTTCCGTTTTTTGTCCTTTGTCAAAACTAGTTCTAGTGTTTTCTCCTTTCTTGCATTCGTGTCATCGGGAGCCCGAATACACAAACTGAGTGACTCATGCCCGGAAGTCGGTATAGACACACTTAGTTAAGCTTAGAGTTTACGTCGCGGACATCGTTCTCTCCGCCGTCAGTGCGTTTACTGTGTTAAAGAATATGGTTTGGTAGTTAAATAATAGAGATAGTTGCAGGTGGCGCTTGCGGGCCCGCAACACGTACGACCTAACGTTCAGGTCTTAGTATAGCTGCCCGAATTCATGTGGTGTTTGCATCGCCTTTATAGGGGCTGAAGGGCTCATCTGTAAACCCATATGAGTCGCTCTGTGGCTGTGTGACAGTATCTGTACCTGAACTTTGAGGTCAGATTCAGGGGTATGGTGGGCGAGGTTCTCAGTCAGTACAGGAGGTACTGTCTCCGATGTACGCGCGTGGGTCCCCTACCAGGAAATGGTTAGCTGTATGAGAGGTCAGTCGCCTGTAACGAAGAGAGATTCCGTAAGGTAGCTGAAGCCATGTCAAATACGCGTCCTCTGTCCTCTTCTAAAGGGGGTTCCAGGCTGCATTATAAGATTACTGTTGGGGGGCAGCCCCTGGCATTCTTTATTGAGTGTTCATTCGTACAGGAGTGGGGCAACCAAGGCCTAAGTGCTTGTGCCTGGCAACAGAACTTGTGGTCTTGAAGTGCCTGCATGGGTTCAGGTGGGGGCATGCGATAAGTCCCGGCTGTCTGTAGTGATACGCCAACGATGGGGGGGTTTTTTGTTGCCGGTGTAACCTATGTGGGTAGGAGGGAGCTATAGTCACTTGGGCCTGCCTCACATCTGGCACTAGGTCACGTGCGGAGTACTATGCTTGGGCTAGATGTAGGGCACCAAGTAGACATGTCGCCTCCTCCGCCACATAGGTTTGCACACAGACACCATCGTTGGGACAGTGCCTGGCTTTTCGTGCCGTCACGCATCCTGCAGTGGCACTTGGCTTCATTAGGAAGCCGAAAAAAAAAGAAAAAGAAAGTAAAAAGATAAAGCAACGTCTGTTGGGACACGACTTGGTCTTTGGTGCCCTTCCTTTGATAGCCCCTCAAAAAGTATGCTGGGCTGCCCAAAGTATCTTAATATGTGAGCCTTGGAGCCCCCTTTGAAGAGGGAAGGACGGTTATTTCCCATGCTTCAGTACTCAATTTAGACGGATACTCTTCTTTACGGGCGTTTGGCAGGGGTGCCCTTCAGTGGCTCACTTCCTGGTAGAGTGACCCACCGAATATCGGACGACAGTCCAGTACTGACTAGAGAACCCTCGCACCTAACCCCTGATCGACCATACAAGTTCATGTTTTTTGGTTTTGGAGAGGTTACAGAACTGTCACCCACCACAGAGGCGGTTATATCATATTGTTTGACAAGTGAGCCTTTCAGCCCTCTAAGGCGAGCTACCACCCGGAAAAAGTCTCTGTTCGGGGCACGCATTCTAGACCTGAACGTTATGTCCGTACGTGTTTGGCGGGCTCGGCAAAGCTGGCTGCTAACATGCTCTATTTCTTTTTAGCTCTGACCAGGCACCATTATTCTTTACACAAGTATACTGCCTGCGGGGGAGAACGGGCATCGTCCGGCGGACAGTAACTCTATACTTAAGCAATTGTGCTATTCCCGACTTCTCGGCTAGTAATAGCACCAGTGGTGATGCTCGAGGCCACGAAATGAAAAGTAAAAAAAAGGGGTAAAAGAAAGGAGAAGAAAACAAAAAAATAAAAAAAAAACAGGGAAGAAAAAATAAAAAAAAGGGAAATGATGAGAAAAGCACCACAAAAAAGAGTAAAAACCTCACTATTTTACAAAGTACCAAATAAAACTAGATTGAAGTAGAGAAAAACACAAGCTTCACAGAAACAAGCGCGTCTGGTCGCAAACCAAATGTGCACGACCATGACTCTACTTATGAACTAGCTATACACAAGGCACGGCTATACATGATTTATAGCAGCAACTTGCAATAACTAGGTTACCCCCAAAAATAAAAAGCTAACACACGGTGGATAAAGGTTGGTAGCTCCCGTTTAAACACGACGAGTCGTTGGGGGGTTTAAAGTGCATCGAAAACGGCACATAGCAGAACTTAAAACTAAACTCAACCCACCCAAGTATCTGTGACGGTAGGAACATAAAAGGTCAAAACTATTCGCACTAACACCAGCCTGATCAAACAGTAAAATAATGTTCATTACAACAATAGCAACGCTACAGCAGGCTGGCCCACTTCGACATACAACGTGGCCATCAAGTCCCGCACAGAGCGCAATCCTCCGGCTCCAGGATCACACGTAAAACAAAGGTGCCCGTCACAAAGACGCACATAGCTATAGATAGGAATACGCTTAAATCCACTCACGATACGACCGCAAAGACAGCACCACTCCTCTACTGCATAACACCTAAGTCGTTTTCCGAATAAGCTAACACCACTCCTCGAAGGCGTCCATCACCCTTCGTCTCCTTACGGCAACACCTACGCCGATAGGCATACACTAAGCCCGAAGGCAACACCTCGCTCGCTATAGTGCAAGCACCATCGCCCGTTAAGGCAACACTAAGGCCCTGAGGCATACACCACGCCCGATAGTCTAACACTTGTAACTACGCGCCGAAAGGCAACATCTAATTGCCCTAAGTGCATAACAGCCAACGCGTGCCGGTAAAGGGGCAGACACTAGCGCCCAAAAGGCTAACTACTAGCGGCCGCTGAGGCAAACATCGTGTCATCGTTATAAAAGGGGCACTCGGTTTGGGGCAAAATACACTGTGCACCTTGGCCCAAGGGTGGCGTCCTTCGTTTAGTGTCAGTTTTGTGGTGCTATATTAGAAGTGTAACTTCGATTATCTCCCAGTTTGAGTAAACAACTCCAGCAACGGCGGATGCAGTTTTAAGAGCGAGGACGAGACGAGAGCTGAGAGTCTCGACGAAAACACGTCTGCTCTCGTCGAAGACCTGGAACTGAACTCACATGGAGGCTTTTTTTAGTAGCATTGAAGGTACAGGCACTTGGATAAATAGAACTGAAAACTCATAACCGGTTGTATATGAGTCATAATTTTCTGTTTGATTTGTGTTGTGTGTTGATAGTTTTGCCTTTATGTTCCTGTCGCGATCAGTTTTGAGCTTTGGTTTTTTGGGGGTATGTGCCGTTTTCGATGGCCGCTTGATAAAGCCTCCCACTCGAAAAAGAACAGTGGTGCGGACAAAAACGTTATTGAAATTCCGCTCGGCGACAATCCACACACAGCAAAAGGAAACCCAGGAGCCACATTTATGATATGAGGTACGATGTAGCACACCTGTGTCCTTTGAGTGGGGGCGGGGTTTTGACACGCTTCCTTAGGTTCAACAACATCTTGTGGTTGGTCATTTATTTAGTTCGTTCATAGGTGAGACTCCGCTGTGCGTAAAGTCGATTCTGATGCACTTGATGTTCCGTTGGTATGCATTATCAGTAAGAGCACCAGAGTTCGAGTTCAGGTCTTCAGACGAGAGCATTACGTCCTGGTTTGGTCGATCTCTGCGTCGTCGGTTGCCGTGTGCTGAATTTGGTGGCTTTCATTGGTATGATCTAAACTATACGCGGTGTGTACAGTCGTTTATAAACTTCAGTGTGTTTTACTCGGTGTTGGCGAACGGCTTAGGTCGTGGATGGGTTTTTTTTGGGCGAGCCACGATGTGTTTTATCAGTGTATTGTGTGGTTTCTTCAACCTGTTCCCTGTGACTTTGTGATTGTTTATTGTTTCTGGTGGGGTTTTGCTTCCTTTGTGTTTAGTCGTGGGCCTAGCTTGGCCACAACGGCGCTCGCTGCGTATGGCCTGCTGGAGGTCGTGATAGGGCAGCATTGTTAAGTTACAAGTTCGAGTTGTCGAGGGGATTTGTTACTGCTTCCAAGCAAGTTTTTGGTTTGTTGAAGGAGAAAAATACAGGTGAGGATTAAGGATATTCATGATGTGCAGGTCCTGGGCATCCGGTATATACTTACGACCTTGAAGTTTAGGGTATGGATGCCTGGCTGACCGCCATTAATTGGGGTTTCCTCGCTTATAATGAGTGGAAGGTTCTCACTGTCACCCATATGATGTCGATCTGTGGTGGTGACGTAGTGTTGTATGCTCTGAATTTTGCGGTTGGTAACAGGGCCTTGTGGCGGAGGGTCTTAAAGGCACATACGGGAAATGTCTTTGGTTCCGCGTTTTGGGTTAGCCTATAAGTGATGGTAGTACATGATGGGTGTTCTTCACACGGACAAAGAGGGCAGTTTCCGTATGGACCTGGATAGGGACCGTTTCGCCTCGCGTCCTCTTCATAGGGGTTGTAGAGAGGCCGCACAATATGAGGTACTTCGGGCAGTCCCACGCCCCTGCTTCCAGTGTGTAGGAGCGGAGAGGCTTATCGACGGCCCAAGTCGTGGAACCAAAAACAACGCTGTGCGGGCAAGATGCCTGGCTAGTTGGGGCATGACAATGGCTATCGTGATCCTAACGAGGTGGCGGTGTAACCTAATTGTTGGGGAATTGTAGGGACCATGTCCTCTGGTGCCTGGCGCTCACATCGCATTCTGCACGTGTCATACGTGGCAGGTGCTGGTATCCGGTCAGGTGAGGGCCTCGCATCAGGCGCCAGAGTACTTCAATCTCAAGAGTTGGAGGAGGCTGCACAATCAGGTAGGAGACAGTAATTTTCTCGTCCTCACTGCCAAACTGATGTCGAGGAGGGCGCGCCGGGTCCCTCCTGAGATCAGTCTCTCCATCATCTGATCCTCTCCTCACCCGTCGGAGGCTGACGCGATGGACAGTGCCAGGAGGACCTTCAGATCTGCTTGGGCACTAAAATGAAATCTGTTTCATGGCCATGGTCAGATGATGGGGAGTCTGGCATCAGAGTCTCCTGGGGGGCAAAGGTATCCAGCCAGGGAAGGGATTGTTTGATTTTGTGAGTGGGTTCGACTCGGAATCACCTAAAGAGGTCGCCTTCGGGCGAGGGCGTCACTCGTACTACACGCCCGAAGTCTTACGGAGTATAAAAAAAGGCCATAGGCGCCAGTAAGTGATACAATAGCCCCTAGTTTATCGCCAGGGGAGGGGGTCGGGGGGGGTGGGGTCTGGCTGATCCTCTGTCCCTCTTGACGCACTGAGTATTTTATTATGGCCATGAGGAGTCAGGCCGGGGAAAGGCGTCCAGAATATTCTCAGTTTTGTAGTATCGACTTAGGTGTGGTACTGTTCGTTTTCCTTCCAGGAGGAGACCCACATTGTGAATGAGGGACGATGTCCACATCCTGGTCTCTTTGAGTGGGGGTTGGGTTTGCATGCTTCGCTTTGTTCTTCCTCATGTGGTTCTATGTTATTTTTAGTATTCCAGCCACTAGGTGTGGTACTGCTCCCCTGGTCGGAAAAGTTGATTCTGACCTTGGGGGGCCGGTTGGGGGTGCGTAAGAACCCTTACAGTCCTCCTTTGTGGACGCTTTTCCTCTGTATACGTTTACCGCTGGCTAATCGGCCTTCAGACATAAGGGACTTTTTCATGATCGACCTGCACGTCGGCTTCGTTCCTGGCAAGGCCCCTTGTATCGTTGGCTGGAAGATGTTAACTGTGTCCCGACATGAAAAAATAACACAGCTTGACCGACATGAACCTCTCTGTACGTCTTCAAGGCTGTTAGTGTTCTGGCATGACCTGAATTGGAGCATGTTTCGTAGTCAAAGATGTCAGCGACATATTGGTTGACGGTTTGGAGAGTTGCATACATCTGGCGCGGCTTGTGCCGTTACCTCCGCGTCACCTTGGCATGCCAGGAGACCCTGAGCGGGCATTCGGACGCGGCTCAAAGGCTGGTACTCAGGGTTGTACTCTTCGCACTTGCTACATGTCGCCGAGTGTATTGTGAAGTATTACGGGCATGTCGCATATTTGCGGGATCATGATGCACGCTTATCTGGTCTCATCGCTTTCAACACCCAGATTCATGCGGCAAGGAAGGGGGTCTGGGAAAAATGAAGCTACAGTTAATTCTGAATGGAGGATATTATTGTCAGGCCCAAGGTTTAAGGGCCAGTCTACGGGAAAAGGGAGGGGGTGAGAGGGGGGGGGGGTGGGGGGGAGGGGGTAAGCGGGGATGGCGACTTTGAACGCCCAGGCATTCTCTACTGGATTGTTTTAGATGGTGGTGAATGATGTCTCGACAGGGTCATTGCGCAATCAACAGTTTTTACGGTGAGTATTGTGTAGGCATAAACTCGTCTGAAAAAGGGAGAAGGAGTATGCCTCTCGCTCTGCTCTAGGGAGAGGAATGTTGCGGACTGCTCCTCTGCAGACAAACGCAATCTCCGTCAATCGTATCATGGATGTAAAGAACTTCACGGGTCCGTAGTTCTGTGCTCAGTGTTGAATTGTGATTTAGGCGGAGGAAAACCAACCACCTCGAATCCCTACACGGGACGATCATCAAATGTATGCTACTGACGCGTCGAATAAAGGGCACAAGTCCCGTGGACAGTCCACTGGTATCGTAGTGACAAGAATGGACCTCTGGAGCATTCGTAGAAGTATTTAAAAAGATTTACTTATTAACACTTTAGGCGACCGCTGGCAGATGTTGAGTGTAGGGCCTTCAAAATTCCGCTATTATAGATATAAATTAGCAGACCCCCGATTATAAATAAAATAAAAAAAAAAAAAAAAGTAAAACATATTATGAGTCTAGGACTAAAACAAATTAGCATTAACTTGGTGCCCCCTTGCGACTGTTCGACGAGCTTCTGGAAGGCAGTGGCATAGTATGATAGGGTGGAAAGTCACCTGGGTCCTACGGTATTCGCGTTAGGAATTCTACACAAAGCGCTTTGGGGTACCGTGGACTCCGATTCTCCGTGATGTATTCGTCTCTGCCTTCCTTTGCTGCTTCGTTGAGCGGCCTCGCTCGCATCAGGAGTAATAAGCATCTGTCTACCCCTTTAGAGGCCTTGTGCGCTCGACCTGCTTGAACGGGCATAAAAACAAGGCGACCAATCACCCTGTTAAAATGATGGTACTGCAACGATCCTGGTCGAAAGCCCTTTGGCAACAGGCTATGCGCACTCGTCATGGCGGAATCTTGGTGGGGGCACCTTTGTCAGACATCTATCCTTGTGCGGTGGTGGCGGGATCAGCAGTATTCAGCGAGAACCACCTGGTTGCGTGCGGGGGACTATGGTCGAGTATGTCGATGGTAACCGTGATCTTCGCTTGTGCGCTTTGTCTCCTCTCGATTCAGAGATTCAGAGCGCTTCAGACATAGGCTGCATCACGTATTCCTTTTTAAAGTCTTGGAAGAAGTTTAGTCTGAACTCGAGTTTTTGTTTAAATGGATCACCTTATTGTATGAATTAGTTGTATATAGTCGTGTATTGTTAATAGCCCTAGATACCGTGCGGACCGCGCTTCAGTTTAGTCGGGCAACGTGGGGTAGGGTGATTCGGCAGGGGATGGGCCCTCACTGTCATCCCTTTGTGCTCCTATGTATTAGTTCAGTGAATCCCTCTGCTAGAGGCGCCTCCATGTAGAGCCTATGTTCCGACTTTTCATCATTCCTGGGGGAGCCACAAGTCAGGTGCCTCCAGTAGTGCAGTATGATGTATTACTATGCGTAGATGCTGCGACCTAGGGTTTTATTTTTTTATTCTTTCCATTTTCATGGGGCCCTTAACTGCAGCGCCTGTCCACTTTCTCAAAGAGGCGACAGGTGCCCGAGCTCGAAACCCCACGCTAAGAGCCTAAGGAAGCTGCGTTCTGAGGTAACGTGGGCCGGTCGAAATCAACTGCGCGCCTTCGTGGGCATCAATGGTTAGTACGACGCAAAAAAAATAATAATCCAATGGCATATGGTTGCGGTAAAAAAAAATAAAAAAAAAAAAAAAAAAAAGAAAATGTGAGACGTTGCACGTCCGAGTCACTTACTTTCCTGGAATTAGAGTGGAACCTGGTGGGAAAGCTAGTGGGCTAGACTACGGAGGGCGCTACATAAGTCTTGATGGGGGAAAGTAATGTTATTTAATAGATTCATTTACCCTCTCTTGTGGTACCCGGGTACCTGTTTCTGGCTGCTTCCAGTGACGGTTCTTTTTATTGTCCTGAGGCTAGTGACTCTTAATAATCTGCATCCGGTTGTGGAGTTTGTTTATAACGTGGGAGTTAATGAGCTTAGGTCCCTCTATTGGCCCACAACTGCCTCCGGGGCACCCTTGAGGCAAAGGTGGGACCTGTATTTGGCTCCGGTGGCTTTTAAGTGCCTGTTGGCCTTTTAGGCGTGGTGTTGCCTGTTCGGGGCGTGTGTTTGCTCTTGCGGTGCTTGACGTGTTGGGCCTTCGGGAGTGGTGTTGCCTTCGGTCGTGGTGTTGCCTTCAGGCTTATAGTTTGCCTTCGGTCTTGGTGTTGCGCTTCGGGCGTGGCGTGGTGTCTGCCTTCCCGGGCTTGGTGTTGCCATTAGTCGGGCGTGGTTGATGCTCTTCGGGTCGTGGTGGTATGGCTCGTCTGGGCGTTGTGTTGTCTTTGGGTGTGTGGTGGATTTGTGTTGTGTGGTGTCTTTGTGGGGGCTTTGTATTTAGTGTGACCGGGGAGGTTGGTCTGTGGGGTTGTGTGGTTTGTTTTCAGTAGTGGTGTGTGGTTCTATTGTTGTAATTGTATACACTAAGTTTTCTGTAGATTGTGGTGGTGTGTGGATAGTTATTGCCTTTTTTATTCCTGTCCGATCCTGGGGTTTGACGTTTTGTTTATTTTCCGGGTTTTTTTTTGTCTTTTTTGTAATGTTCGCGTTTGCCCGATGCACTAAATAAAAAGCCGCCCCTAGAAGGTGTCCTTGTGCGCACTTGTTGGGGTTTTTAAAAAAAAAATGTGAGTAGGCTCGTATTTAAATTCCTATGGTCATAGGTAAAACGGTAGGGCTGTTAAGGAAGGAAAGTGGTGTATCCAGGACCTTTAGTGTGCGGCCATGTGGTGGACTGGGCCTTGTGCACTTTCCCTCAAAGCTCGCGTTTCTCCATGATCCAAGTGTGTTTTAGGAGGCGCTGTCGACAGTGAGATGGTCCGTCTTGCTATCTTTGGTCGTTTATTGGGGGGGATTGTCACTCGTGTTGGCTCTTCCGTCCGGCTTTTTAGTACATAGTTTCCCCCTACAGGCGGGAGGGCCCTCACGTGACATATGGTTCACTATTAGGGTACACTCTCCGTACTGATGATCAACTGTATAGGGGACGGTTTTGCAGTCCAGTGGGCGAATGGGGGGGGGGGACGTCTGTACCCATAGCTCATCTTTGGATCGGCTTGTCTGCCCGGGTCCTCATCTCAAGCCACTACGCTCTTGGGCCGGAGGTGTGGGGGCGCGTGGTAGCACAGCAGGTCACTAGATCACCGGCGGCGAGACGCTGGCTGTGGCGAATTGCAGGCATGACGCCATCGTAACACTTTAATCTCAAGTCTGTCGGCTTCTGGTGGCTGTCTTGGAGTATGGCATTGTGCCCTCCGCACTGTGGGTGCACAAAGTGGGAGAGTTGCCACATGTGTTTTGGCTATTGTGGCTTTGTGGGCCCTCCTGTGGGAGTGTTATCACAAGCCTAGGTTCTGACGCGTCTTAACGTTTCGTAAACACCTGGGGGCGGTTCAGTGCGCAAGGACTATGCGTTGGTATTGGTCTGCTTTGCCCCCACCAGGCATATATTCAAGTGTTCGGGCCATACTTAAGGGGTGGGGGTGTGCGTTTGTTTACGGTCATCCATTAAGCTTAGTTGCTATAGGTAGAGACGCGGTGTAATATTGTTTTTAGGGAAGGTAGGGAGGCACCAGACGTCGTCCGCTGTCGTCGGTGAGATCGGGAGATTAAAACTGAGGTTGAGGCCGATCTTATGCTCGTCTGCCAAGGTCGACTTTTGGTCAGGCGCTGTCGGGCCCAATTGCTTCAGTGGGTGCGGGCGGTGTCGTGTGAGTGTTTACCTAGTATGTTTTGCGGGGGGGGGTATTAAATTTGTACACTGTCGCTTATGTAATTAAGGCGCTTTCGTATTTGTCCTTTGTACATAGCTTTAACCGAATTTTTTGTTTTTAGTGTGCTGATAATAGTTTCTGTTGCGTTTTTTTGCTCGGTCGTGCGGTTGGGTTTCTCGCCCTTTGTTTCACGTGCACGTTTCTACGTAGCTTAAAAAGGGCACAGCTGTAAAGACACCACTGTGGGAAATTTTTTCCCTTTGTAACGTTGTATGCGCCGCATCGGGCTTGCAGACTAGAAGGGACGTTATTTCATGACCCTGCGCATCCTATCGCTGTCCTGCAGTGGCTCCGTCTCTATCCTGGCTGGGGACTTTAACTGCGTCCCGCGACGAGTACAGCTTGACGCGACCGATGTACACACATAGTACGTCTTACGCGACTGTGGTGTCGGTATGTCGGAATTGGACATGTTTATACAAAGAATCTCATGACTATTTGTTGACGTTTGGAGATCACTTAACATCCGCGGCTTGCGCCATGCTTCAGCTGGGCTCTCTGCCCATGATTGGCTCGGGCAGCCTCAAGTTGGACGCGGTGTTTCTTAAAGTGCAGTGCGAAATGCGGCAGAAAAAAAATTTAAAAAAAAATAACATAGCAATACTAAAAACTCAAACCGGATCGGGCAGAAACATAAATGCATAACTTACAAACACTAAATCAAAACAGAAATTGATGTTCTATTACAGTATTATTAACTAGTTTGGCTGAGATTTAGTGAGCTGCGCACTGCGGTCCAACCTCAGATAAGTAACACTCCAGCCCGAAGCCAGCCCACAAACAATTCCTCCAAAACATGATCCCACAACGACCACAGCTATTAACGCCAAATCACCACACACCCCAAAGTCAACACACCAGCGCCGTTAATGTGTAGCAGCCAGGTAGTAGTCCTCATTGGCTATTACTTACCACGCCCGATATGGCTTTAACACCTGTATAAAGAAGATCCTCAGGCTCGAATTGCGAAAATCCTACGCTCGAAGGCACTCCTTACAGTCCCGGAAGTGCATCTACCAGCCCTAAGTGCAACACCACGCTGCGCGAAGGCAAACACTCACGCTCGTGAAGCCAATAAAAAATAAGACACGTCACGCCTTGCTTAGGGCAACACCGCACGCCTCGAATTCGTTTAATCAACCTTTACGCTCGCGAAGGCTAATCATCTCCCACGCCCTAATTGCAACACTTACTCGCCAAAGTCTTTATTCTACCACTTCTTCAGCTAAAGGCAACGAGCTACTTAAATAAGCACCGGGGTCAAATACAGGTGCAACTTGCCCTTGGACCAATCCGTTGCGCCGGCGTTATTTCAGTTTTGTGCAAGGTTAACCTCGTATTACTCCCTAGCGTTTAAATCAAACTCCACAGGCATGGGATGCAGGTTGTGTCGCAACTGCATCAAGGCTTGGACCGGGTGTACTCTCCACCTGCACTTGTCACCAGGAGGGACTGTGAAGTTGTGCTCATTGCTAATTTCGGATCTATGACGCAGTTACTGTCTCCTTTTTCAGCGCCTCCTAGTAGTTGATGCCAACAGGTGAGGGGGTTCTTGAAATGTCAATCAGCGATGATTATTCTAAACGTGAGGGTTCTGCACTATAGCGGTATACAGTTTTACAAGGCCAGGTACGAAAGGGTGGCGAACTATTGAGGTCGCGGCCTTCTCAACAGTATTTAGAGTGTGGGGGATCTAGTAACAGTCCCGTTCATCATAACTAGTTTATCAGTTGAATTAGCTGTGTAGCAAAGAGCTCGTGCGTAAAAGGGAGTGAGTGGCATTTAGCTGGCGTTCAGTAGTAACAAGTAGACTCTTGTTGCTTCCGCTGTTGCATCGTTGGTTTTATTTTTTGTGTGCTATGTATAAGTTTGTTAGCATTTGTTGTTTGTGACCGCCGTCATGGTTTTTGTTTGGGTTTGGGATTTTTTCTTTAAGTTTGGGGCCAGTGCGCTGTTATCTACGTACTTAAAAAGGCGCGAAAAAGGGATGAGTCCCACTGCACCCCCCCAAAAAGAAAAAGAACGAGCCTCCACTTTCGCTCCTGGCTTTAGGGCTGAGAGGGACGGGGACTCCATCGCGCACTCGTCACGCTTATGCCAGAGTACGCTGAATCGCAAAACTTGCAGCGGGGCCCGTGTTTCGTGCTCGGTGTATCTATTGTGTGGAGAGCGGAGAATATAACACCAACCAATCAAATTCTACCGGGTACAGTGCCAAAGTATTGCCTCTCTCGATCGCCGCATAAGAGACAGTCGTTCTGACGTCCACGGTACGGTAA
This sequence comes from Holothuria leucospilota, assembly GCA_029531755.1. Lineage (NCBI taxonomy): Eukaryota > Metazoa > Echinodermata > Holothuroidea > Aspidochirotida > Holothuriidae > Holothuria > Holothuria leucospilota. The sequence continues at coordinate 3,778 of JAIZAY010000351.1, read as the reverse complement.
CAGAAGGACTCTACTCTGACATCGCTGTAGGTTGATTTAAGACCATTCTTATGAACAGCTTTATATCGCCGGGCTAAGTTATGTCGAGGTGAGAACCTTGCAAGGGATGCCCCTATTTAGTGCTAATATTCAGGGACAAACACAGATACACCCGCTCATAAGAGGCAGAAATGATGGACTTTGGTTCTCCCGACTGACTGTCGACGAGGCTCTGGAAGCCGAGTGAGCGATTATGAGAAGCGGCGGAAGATCGGCCTGGGTCTCGACGGTTATCCGCAGTGGAATTTCTACAACTCTTCTGGGAGTCCCGGTCGGGCACAAGATCTCCGTGATGTAGGTCGCCTCTGCCTTGTTCCTTGCTGTCTCATTGAGTCCCTCGCCAGCGCAGCATAGGCGATTTTAACTATTGTTACCAAAGTCTGGAGTACCCCTATAACAGAAAAAGCAATGCGACCACATTACCTGTTAAATGTATAAACAAAAGACTAGCAAGGATTCTGGCGATAGCGCCATTTGTAAACAGGTTCTAGGCTACGGTCATGCCGGATCTTGTAGGTTCTATTCGCAGAACATGTGGGCGGTGCGGGGGACACGAGTATTCAGCAGAACCTCTGGGTTGATGGCGGACTTAGTTGAAAATATTTGATGGACGCGCTGACTCTTCCATTGTGCGTGCTTGTCTCCTCATCAGATGTCAGGAGGAAGGCCTCGACATGGTTGATCACGGATTCCTCTTTAGAAAGCTTGCGAAGCTTTAGATTTTGAATCCAAGTTTTTGTTATCAATGGAAACCAGATTTACTGTATATATTCGTAATATAGTCGGGGCGTTATGCGTTATGGCCTACCGGGGTAGGGGGGATCTGCTTCAGAGTTCAACGTGGGGTTACGGGCAGTGGTGTCGCCTGTCACGCTCTACTCTATGTTTGTTTAAGTGAATCCCTTGGCAAGATCCTTCCAAGTTGAAGCATTGTTTGCGACACTCCTTTCCATATACCCGGTGGAGGCCGAAGTTAAAAAAGTCAAGTGCCTCCAGTATGTCTGACGACCGTCAGTCATGGCGTAGTCTCCGAGCTAGCTTCCTCTCAAGAGCCCTATACTAGGCACGCGTGTCTACCTTTGGCATGATGAAGCGACAGGTGGCTCAGATCGGAACCCTGGGACACCAAGACCAAAGGACTCACCTCTAGGTAAGTGGCGCGTCGAAACAACTGCCTTGTCGCGGGGCATCAATGGTAGTACGACCTAGCCCGCCATAAAATCTACAATGGCATATGTTTGGTTAGGGCGGTTCACCCAGTCACGTACCTGGACATGAGAAGTTGACGCTGGTGGAAGCTTATGTTGAAGGACTTCGGAGATCGCTACATTAGTCTTTTGGGAATGGTAACAGTAGGCATATCGTTTCGTTTGTCCCTCTCTTGTGGTTAGGCGCCGGGCATTCGTGGTTCTTGCCGCTCACACAAGAGGGTGTCTCTGGTCGACTGGGAGCGGCTGTATTCTAGGTTTGCCCCTTGTCAGGGGGAAAAGCAGCTGTTCAAAAGAAAGATGGTGTACGCAAGTTTTTCCCTAGGGCAGGGGATATGGGCCTTGTGCACTTTCTCTATCAAAGCTCCGTTTTCTCCTGACCAAATGTGTTTTTGTGAGTGGGGGGGGGCCGTCGACAGCAGATGCCGTTTGCCTAGTAGATGGGGTTTGTCCGTTATTGGGGTGGTTATGCATTCGGCGTTGGTTCTTTCCTACCCTGTTTAGCAATAGTGTAGCTCACAGTGGAAGCCTACGAAGGCTATACTGTCAGTATGATAGAAAGCCTCCGTATTATGTCAAACTGTAGGCACTTTTTCAGTTCGGCAGTGTGGGGGAGCCAGTTAGGGCCGGCGATTTTTGATAGCTTTGTTGGTCTTTCGCTAACCCGAGCAATAGCGGCTATGGCTCAGGGCGCGTAAGTGTGGCGTGTAGTCGCCACGAGTGGCAGGTCACTCCGACTATCACCGCTCGGCGTGACCTGCTGTGGCGGATCGCATCACCAAGGTCCATCGTTGACGATGCTCAGCGCTCTTCGTGGTTTCTTGGAGATGGCATTTGCCGGCCCGCCTGATGTTCTACCAGTGGGAGAGTGTGCCCATGTGTTTGGCATGTGTGGCTGTTGTGGGCCTCTCCTGCTGGAGTGGTTCAGAGCCCTGGCTGTATCGTCTCAGCGTTTTGTAACAGTCATGGGCGTCACCAGGACTATAAACGCTTTGTATGGTCTGTCACCCTGAGCCTATGCAATCAAGTGTTCGGCGATACTTACGCTTTGTTTCGCGCTCCATAAAGCATGGGCCCTTGTGTTAGAGACCGTGTAATATGTGTTTTAGGGGGAGAGGTAAGCCGCGGACGTCGTCGCTGGCGTTTGGTGAGATCGGAGAGTATTAGCTGTACTGGGTGGAAGGCGACTTCGTCCGTTTGCCAGGTCGACTTTCTGTAGGTGTTGGGGTCCTCTTGTTCAGTGCGGTTCGGCCGGGTGATAGTTAATTGTAAACATTTGAATATTGATTATTGTAATATCCTTCGTAATTGGCGTGGGTTTAGGTGTTTTTGTAAAAAACATGGTTCCACGGATCCTTTCTTTGTGGGCTCAGTCTCAGGTACGGGGGTCTGTGATGGTTCTAGGGTTTGTGTTTTTGGGTCGCGTGGTGGGTTCTCGCTTTGTTTGGCTACGTACGTGAAAGCACACTGCCAGTCTGTGCGCGCTCGAGCCGATTGGTGCCGGGGGGCTGTCAGTGTAGATGTTGCTTCTAGCTGTACGAATAGTCCTGTTGGTGGTGGGCTGAGTGTCGTATACATTAGCCACAGAAATTTTGTTTTTGCACAGAAAAAACAAAAAGCTTAGTGTATAGATACATTTTAAATAGTTCTGGTTTGTGTTTTTGCGGCGGTCGTTGGGGTTTTTCTGTTTTGTACTCGTTCGCGTTTCTTAGTCACTTAAAAGCAACGGCAAAGAAACTAAGTCTTTGATAGGTGATAGCACATCGTTAATGTTTACAGTTTGATCGAGGGGAATTGTTGTAGCTCATCCGCCTAGGCAAGTTTTCTCTGTTGAAGAACTATAAGGTAGTAGTTACAGGTGACATACAGATAGTTGCGGCCTTGCACCCGGCGGAATTTACATATGACACTGAGTTCGGACTTTTTAGAGTACTCGTCTATAAGACAGGGTCGACTGGCACAATCAACAAAAAAAAATAAAAAAAAAGTAAGAATCCGCAAACTTCAAAGCATAAACCGGCTGGGCTACAAACACAAATCTCAAACAATTCTATAGCTATTAAATCACGGCGTGCCGCCAGGGAACTAAAAAGTTTGTTTATCTGAGGCTGAACATCCATCAACTGCGCACTGCTTAGCTCAACCCGAATAAGAAATATAAATATACTAACTGCCGGCCAGCAACCGCATACCTACCCATAGAGCAAATTCCGACGCTATTCGCACTCCACGACGCCCAAGGAGAACAACACTTCACTGGCGAATGCAGCACTACGCCCTCCCAAGTGCTAACACTACGCGCCTTCCGAAGGCACACTGTTACGAACGCCTCAAACGGCACACTACACCAAGGCTAACACTATGCCGTTCAAAGGGCAACGTCGTAGGTCTTAATAAGGGCATCCTGGGCCAACATGACACTGTGCACTTCGCTTTGCGGGCAAGGGTCCCCGGAGGTGCGTTGGGTGGCTAATAAGGGTAACGCTGCATTACTCCAGGATGTTAAATCAAACTCCCAACCGGGTGCTTTT